>CAJVPN010001000.1:0-18869 GCA_910592215.1 Entrophospora candida
TCTAAACAAATTGATTTAGCTATTTTTGTAGATTCTAAACAGATTGAATTAACTATACCAGATGAATTACCTGAATAAGTTAATTATTTATTTTTAAGTATGATATTATACAAAGGTAACTTTTTACAATTTGGAATTTTTTTGATTTGAAATTTGGATGTCAAATATAAACATTAAAATAATGACTTTTGACAAAAAAATAAATGTACATAATTTTTAATAATCATAAACATAATTTGGAGTGTTATTTATTTTCTTACCTTTTCAAATTAATGTTTTTATTTTTTTATAGCATTAACAAGCTGAAGTGATGTATTCAAGAATATATCATATAATATATGATGCACCAACTCTTAACCCGACAATGTTTCAATTTCCTAAATGCAGTGTAACAAATAAATCACCCAATAAAAATCATGTACTGATTAATCATGTGATATATTAGAGTTCCCTAATTAAATTAATTTCTCTGCAGACGTGTTCTAAAGATTAACCTAAAAATTATAAGAATTTAAACATTGATTAATATTAATTGTTGGTTGTTATACTAACTAACCTTAATTTTTTTATATAAAATGCCTTGTCCCAGTAATCACAAACAACAAGTGTCAGCAAGGCAACGAAGTAAAAATGGACATTTTTCTGGATTTCAAGAGCAACAACAAGAGTTGATAGAGAATGATGGCCAAATTCAAGAAGCTTTAGAGGAAGATAAAGAATGGTCAGCAGAGGACTTGCAAGAATTCCAAAACGTTGAAAAGAGACTTGAATTAGTCTGGAAAGAAGATGCATTAAAAAATAAATGAGTTTACTATAATTCTACATCAAGAACCACTCAATGGCATAAGAGAGAAAAGCAGAAGAATTAAAAGAACATGCAAAATCAATTGCAAAAATTGATACCTTTTTCCAAACACCCACACCCACACCCACATCTTCATCTTCATCATTAACATCTTCATCTTCATCATTCTTCTCCGACTTGCAAACATGTTTGGAAGATCTAAATCAGATGATTCTTATAATACTTATGAATATATACAGCTTTTGAGTTTAAATCATTATTATCAATTGTGTTTAGATGGAATGGGACAAATGGATGTAAGTTTGCAGGTTGCAATCAGTTTTTGGAGAAAACATGACTATATGTATTAGAACTTGGGGAAATTATTTTTACATAATAGTAAGCTTCCTATCCATCAACAGGGAAAGCATACAAAAATTGAATGCTTGCTTGATAGTGAGGATTTTGTTGATGAATGTCAAAAATGGTTATGACAGCAAAAATCAGAAGGTCATCTTCCAAAGAATTAAAGAATCATATTGAAGGAACAGTATTTCCAAAGATTACTGGGCACTATGAGTATATTAAAAAATACTACCTTCAATAGATGGCTAGATCCTGCTTGTGTTGGTACTAGCCACATTGATGTTTGAGAAAAGAAGAAATTTTCAAAATTAGAACCAGATACTGGCCACCAGGTCTGGAACACTTTACCAACACCCACTTTACTGACAAGACACTTTACCAACAACACATGGGGTTACACTTAATCTCTACACAATCAAACAAACTAACAAAATGCTAAAATATCACATCGCATGTTGTCAGTAAAGTGTCTTGTCGGTAAAGTGGGTGTTGGTAAAGTGTCCCAGACCTGGTGGCCACCAAACATGCAAACTATGAGAAATATTTATCAAAAACCACAACCTTGCCTTCGAATTTGTCTCCCTTTTTAAAAAGAAATAAGTGTGTAAGGCCCCTCTCAGATCTTCTATACCTTGATGATGACCAAAGACAAATGGGCTCACTTGCATGGAATGGCAACACACCCATTGCACATCTACCTGCACTACCACAATATACCAGAACAAGTTGTGGAAGGACCCTGGGATGGTGAATATTATCTAACCAGAAATCAAATGTATCTTCATCTAGAAGTTTTCCCATTGCTTCATTATAATTGTTCTCTGCAATTATGTATAATTCATCACAAATTTCCTTAAGCTTTTTATGAATCTTAATGTATTCATCTAACCTATCAAGATTTAGATATCTTATAAATCTATTCAATTTATTGATCCTTTTTAATCTTTAACCATTCCATTATTTCATTCCTATATTTATATAATTGATGTTTTCCCTCTTTATACCATGTTTTGTTTACTAACATTATGTTTGTAATTTTTACTGGATCCTTGATTTGCTTTATAATTTTACCAATCAGTTCTGATGGTAATACAAACTCTGGTGTTTTCACCCTACATACTTGATTTCTTCTCTGACCTCTACTAGATCACCAGCTTCAAATGAGTCCCTACTATCAGTGAGGGGTTTTAATGCATTGCCAATATAGCTGAAAATTTGAGTAATATATTCAAACATTTTTGGTTTATTTTTATATAGATTGCAGAAATGTTTAATTTGAAAATGTTATTAATTTATTAGTTTTATTGTTTTGGTATCAACTGCTCCAATTTTGCTATGCAGATTGTTTTCACTTTGTTCTCTACCTATTTGTGTACTGAATTTTGTTTTCTTGATATGTCTATCTACCTTGTGTACTTCTTTTATTTTCTACTTTGTTCTCTATACCTTGTTTTCCATAGCTTCATTTCATTCCACTTACTTCTTGCTATGCTTGAATAATGAAAACTATTTTGTTCTCTGTGCCTTGTTTTCATTAAGCTCCACTTCATTCTGCTTACTTCTTGCTATGCTTTAAATGATGAAAACTACTTTGATCTCTATACCTTGTTTATAAATACTATGACAAATTTTTGTTTCTTTGATGCATCCTGGAACATGTTTCACACCACATTTTCTATGTGACCTAGAAAAAAATTAGTATACTATGATATAAAACTTAATTATGTTGAAATTGGTGTGAAATTATCCTCTGGAACACTTTATGAATATAAATGATATAAAAAATCTAGTAAAAAATATGGTCCTTGTCCAGAACCAGTAAAAGTACACAACAAGACAATGATCTGCTTACCTTCATCAGCAATACCTTCACAATAATAACTCAACACATATAACACCCTTGATCTTTTTCTTTTTGGTATTGGTATGTTGACATTAATGTGGCTCACATCAACCAATCCTTTTTTTCTAGAACTTGCTTTCAATAGCAGAATCACTAACTATGTTAAAAAAAAAATCATTTAGATTAATTTATAAGAATCTATTTTTATTTTTTATTAAATAATTTTTTACCATTATTATATTGAAGCATCAAGTCGTATTTGTAATTGAATTTTCATCATTGTGGAAAAAATCTATTTCCTGAGTATCTTGTTCAATTTTTTTCAAAAATAATTAAATTCGTAATGCTAATTCTTATTCAAATTATTCATTTGTTTTATTCAAATTATTTGTTTTATTTCAAATTTTGAATTATTTCAAATTATTCGTTTTATTCGAATAGAAACCCTAGTTTTGGTCAAGTGCAAGGGTTTATTTCCAGATGCACATGTACTATTATTGCAGGTGAGTTCTGGCCAAGTGTATCATTTTTCTTTCCAGCTTCATATGCTCTAAAAAAAAATAGAAAGATACTACTTGAGGCACCACTCACTATAAGCAATATAGTAAAATTAAAAGGGTTCCTAACTAATAGTTAAAGGTTGGCCAAACCATTAATCATCAGAAAGGATTATGAATCAACCAACTTTATTAATTAATTACAGCTTTTATTATCAAATGTATATTATTAAAAAATTGAAGGAAATTTTTAAATGTATTTATACATGACTTTTTACATGATTTTGTCCAATAGAATATAATAAATAGAATGATTAATAAATGAATGACTATTATTAATTACTAATATTAAATGCCAAAATGCGTCATTGATGTTGTCATGATATAAAACGCAACAATTGGAATCCAAGTTGGTCCTCAATTTACTATTACTATCTTGCATGGCATGTATATTATCATTTTGCATATTCTCCCAAGCAAGCTGTGTTAAATTCGGTTTTCTCTTTTGAAATTCTCTCCAACATTAGGAAGTTTTTTCATACATAGGATTTACAGTCAAACCTCATCACAACGGACCTTGCCACAGAGGATTTCTTGTTATAATGGCATAACGGATTTTATTAATAAATTTGTTCTTATTATAATAATAATAATAACAGTTTTTTGAAATTTTTGCTCTTCGAATTTCATTTCAAATATTCGAACAAATACTTTTATGGTATTAGTTGTGGGCATGAAACTCATTAAATTATGTATTAATTATCTGAGTAACTTTTACTATATAATTAGACATTTTATTAAGCAACAAGTAACTATACACCCCCTATATAAAAAGTCGGGCGCATGTTTAAACAAAAAACAATACTTCACCAAATTATATATGCAAATATTCACATCTTTAATATTTTTATTAAACTAATGATTAAAAAAAATGATCAATGAAAAACATACACAATAGTAATCATACCAAAAAATTTAAAATTTGATAATCTTTCGTTGGCCATCCATTATTTTCAATTACTCCTTCAGCTCTCCTTGGCATACTCTCAATCAATTTAATTAGGACATTGATTAATTTATTGACTTTTGTGACAATATCTTTTCCATCAATGTAATTTTGAATAGTACGAGTCACTGTTTTTCTAGGGACACCAACAATTTTAGTTGTTTTGTGGTTTGGTACATTCTTTCTATATAGACCAATGATTTCACTACGTTGACTTTTATTTAAGGATGACATTTTGAGTTTAAAATTTTTCAAAGGAATTGTCCAAAAATTTATTAAAAATGAAAACAAAATAGATACTTATTGAAGACGCTTGTTATCGCGTGTCAAAGAACTTGAGCTGCTTTAAATTTTTTTTTGTCAGAAATATATTTTTGGAAAAAAATTTTGGTCGGAGTTTTTATTTTTTTTTAATTGTTATTTTACAAACAGCTATTTCAAATAGACTATTACCAAAACATACACTTGCCATCTCCGACCTAGCGCCAAAAATATATTTCATACATCGCTAATCTCAAAATTTTATTTAGATAACAAATGGTACCAACTGTCTTGCATTGATCAATAAATGCGCAAATGATGTAATTATTAATATAATAGGCCATTTTTGTGTTCAATTAGTCTAATTTATTACTATATGTAAAACATATAAATAGTCCACTTGACACCAAAATGAAAGTTCGCCGCCTTGTATAATCGGAGTGATACATGTGCGTTTCTATTATATACTAATGTCAATTTATTTTAGAAAATAAGGTAAGTTACATGTCTTCTTTTTAATTGAAACACTAACTCTCCATCAAAAAAACTTTTTAATGGAGCTATAAACCATTCTTTAAGTCAAATTAAAACTTTTTTTCAGAAATAATTGACAAAATCCTAGAAAACCTGGAAACATGAGATTTATGTGCATAATATTCAAAGGCACAAGGTGGTAGTTTATTTAGAAAAGAAATGCTTTTATTTAAAAAAAGAAGAAAAATAATTTTAAGAAAGAAAAAAATATTCATCGACCAATGCCTAATGATTTTTTTTAAAATAAGGAAGAGGAAATGAATTTCACTTTCAAAAAAGAAAAAAGTGATTATTGAAAGTGAGTGTGCGTGAGAGAGCGTGAGAGTTGTTATTAGTTGTAGTTATTAATTATTCTTATTATTAGTTGTAGTTATTTGAAATAAAATATCCGAATCAATAAATCCTTGTCTGAATGGAATTGAGCTTAAAATTTTGAACGAGTACTATCATTATTAAGCCAACATGTGTGCCAATTTCCATGATAGCCGTGTAAAAGATTTGGGCATTCATAGTGATAGTGCCCATAGTAGCAGCACAATAAACAGTCAGTCTTATCCGGTTTGTTTCATTATTGAGTGGGACATCATCAGCGGTACAAATAATTTTCTCCAGCTCCTTGCTTGTTGTTATTATTACTTAATAATATTTTTGAAAGTTTCCCGCAACTTTAGCATGAAATAATCATGATTTTTTGTGTCATCATTAAGGCTCCTGGTCCAAACTATTTTTGAAAAAAGTAGCTTTGGCAATAGTTTGCGCTTCTCGATATTTTTTATATGAACATGAAAAACTATATATTAATAAAAAATAGTTGGACATATAAAAAATTAATTTTTGCCCAAAATGTTTCTGCAACTTCAGCTACTAAATGAGGTAGTTTCAACCGAAAACCTGCATCGTTATTATGATTATAGTAGTGATATTTGCACTAAAAAAAATTATGTATTTATAATCCCGAAATTTAATTAAATCAAGTAAATTATTCACCTAATTTAACTGCCAAAGATTTTGGATTGTCAATATGAGATGGTGAAAGCTTTAATGATAGAGAGCAACACAGAAAAAACGCGTTAAAAAATTTTTGATCAATTTTGATCTACCATCTAATTTTATAAAATGGTAGGCAAATCACGTGACAATTTAATAGAAATTAGAGCTCGTTTTTTTTTATTAGCAATTGTTCTAAAGGTAAAATTACACGAGACGCATTCAAACAACAAAGTAGAGGTTATATCCGTCAGATATTAGTGTCCGTGAATATCCGCGACTATATAAAAAAATTTTTTAAATAGATAAATTCTTTTAAACTAAAATTTAGTTATCATGGGATTTATAACCAAAGAAAGATTTTCCCTACATTAGCTAAAATTACAAGAAAATATTTATGTGTATCTGCTACTTCTAAACCAAGTGAGCGATTGTTCAGTGATGCTGGTAACATATTGACAGCTAAAAGAACAAAGCTCATTCAATTCTTTGAACGAAATTTTTTTTTTTAAAAAAAACATGGTTGATGTAGAAAAATTCTTGACTAATAAATAAATAAAATAAAGTAGAAATTATCTTTTATTGTTGTTATAAAATTTTGGATAAGTAATATAGTCGAACTTTCGTTTCAACGGATTTTTGTTTTGGCCCTTGCAGAGTTATGATTCCTTAAAAAAATTAAAATTCCTACACGAACAATTCTCAAATTTCCAAAAAAAAATATATTAAATAATATTAATCATATTTCTAATAATGATTTTACGCTAATAATTCTTCAAATAAAATTATCTAAAAAGCAACCTTACTATTGTCTTAATTAAAGATTCAACTCTCTTCTAAATGTATATATATTCTTTATTGATCGATAATAAATAAATAATTCTGTACAATTAATAGTTTGTTTGATTCCTTTAAATTCCACAAATTATAAATGCCTCAACAACTATCATCTTTTTCTTCCTGTATATTACCGCTGAACAAAAACGCGAATTATATTTACTGAAACAAGCTAAACCTTAACCAAAGGATATCAAGTTGACACAAAAATACAACATTAGCACAAGCCAAGTTAATGATTGAAAGAGTCTAATAGATGGCTTGAAATTGATCCAAATTCTTATCAAGCGAAATTAAAAAAAGCACGTAAAAAAATATTATGCCTGTGTCGATCATTATCTCTATAGATTTTTCAGTCCCTTAGATCCGTTGAAACGAGGTTTGACTGTAATAATTTTTCTATCTGACTATAGTCAATGAATCACCCATGGGGACACATAAGAAAATTGCATCTAAAATTCGTTATACAAAAATTACTAATCGCGTTTAAACAAATTTTATGTTTTATGTGTGAAGCGAAAATTTTAAAAATCCTCCGCAATGCGAATTTGATTGTAATTCGTTGAAACGAGGTTTGACTGTATATTAATATCGACGGATATTCGGATATCAAACTGATGAGCCGAGCGAATATTCGAATATTGGTATCGGAATTATTTGACGATTGAGTATTCGGATCCGAATATTCGACGAATATAACCACTATTACTATTACTATGACAAAGGATCACTAAAAAGTGATCTTAGGACATGTAATTGATGTAGTTATAACATGTTTCATTTCTGTGATAATAATAAAGGTTAATACTAAATATAAAGGATTTAGTGAAATGGACATAATTTATTGTTTAAACAACAACAAAGTTTATAATATTTTATTAGTATTTAATAGTAATAATTTTTGTAATTTTTATAATTGTGATTTAGTTACTATTAGATAAGCTATCATTCCTGGATTTAATTTTCCTTCATCTCTTCACTATATAATCAACCTGATTTTTCTTCCACTATCATTATCGATGATATTATCTTTGGGTAAAATATTTGGAGAGGGAATTGCCTTTTCAATTATATTTCAATTGGAAATTAAATGTTTTAATTATTTGACTAGTTTGATAGGATTAGAAATGTAATATTCGTGAATTATGAATATTATGAATTTAATTTTTATAAAAAAAATTATAATAATTAATATCAATATGATTCAAGACACCATTTTACAGGAGGATTTGTTTTTATCTTTAGTTAATCTATCTCATACAAAGATTGTATTTCTTACACCTTTTATTTTTAGTTAATTATTTTCGATTAATTAATGAGGATATCTTGTATTCTTTTCAAGAGTTCCATATTTGTTGACAAGTGAATTATATATTCAAGAAACTTGGTATTTTTTAGTCCAAAATGAAATTGTTACTTGAAAAGGAATTAGTATCACATAAAAATTACACAGCAATTTTGCAAAGATTAGTATTAATATTTATTTTCTACAAAAATGACTCGACCAAATGAAATCCATCAATTCAGTTTTGGACCTATTACAGCTTACTCTTTTAATAAAGATAGAACTCGTAGGTTTACTAAAAATCAAATCAACCTCATGTATAATATGTAATATAAGAATTTGTTGTAATGCCACATATTTAACATGAAATTAATTTTTTTTTTGAAAATAGAGGTTGCCATCTGTCCAAATAACAACGAAGTACAAATTCATCAAAAGTCTAGTGGAAATTGGGATTTAATTCATACATTGGTTGAGGTTTGTAGAATATCAAAAGAAATATTTTTTTTAAATCATTTTTTTAAAAAAATTTAAAAAATCAATATTATTTAGCATGATAAACTTGTTACAAGTATCGATTGGGCACCTGAAACTAATCAATTAGGTTTTTATCATGTTTTTAAATTAAAATTTATATGAATATATTGTCAATTAACTAATCGATTAATAATTAAATTGTTTTTTTTTAAAGTTACATGTTCTCAAGATCGTAATGCATATGTATGGAAACTTGATTCAGCCACAAACAAATGGAAACCAACTTTAGTTCTGTTAAGAATTAATCGAGCAGCTACATTTGTTCGATGGTCACCCAAAGAAGACAAATTTGCTGTTGCATCTGGAGCACGTTCGATATCCATTTGTTATTTTGATGAAGAATATGATTGGTGGACTGCTAAACTTCTCAAGAGACCAATAAGGAGTACTGTTTTGAGTCTTGACTGGCATCCAAATAATGTTATTATAGCAGCTGGTTGTGCTGACTTCAAGGTAAATTAAGAAAGAATATTGTTTATATGATTATATAAGATTATGTGTTATAATATTTTTTATTGATGAGGCATCAAAAAAATTTTTTTAGGCATATGTTTTATCTGCATTTATTAAGGGTGTTGATCAAAAGTAATTTATCCAATCATCATTTTAGATATGTATAATTTTGATACAAGTAAAATTTAATATAAATGTGTTTAAATATGATTTTATTTATAAATTTGATTAGGCCAGCCAATACAGCTTGGGGCAATAAATTTCCATTTAACACAGTTTGCGGAGAATATTCAAATGGTAGTGGAGGTTGGATTCACAGTGTTTCATTTTCACCTAGTGGTGATGCATTAGCATTTACTGGTTAGTTGGCAATTTAATTGAGAAATATATTGATTGAAATTTTTTTTATTTAATAATTCACTAAATAATTTATTAATAAAAACTTTAATATTATGGAAATTAAATTACAATAATAATGAATACATTAAAATCAGGTCATGATTCACAACTTAGTATTGTTTATCCAGGTGTTGGTGTTCAAAAAATTAGAGTTACAAATTTGCCATATTTAAGTTTAGTTTGGCTTTCTGAAGATAAATTATTGGCAGCAGGTCATGATTGTGCACCAGCATTATTTGAGAGACAAGATAATCAAGAATGGTTTGTGCAAAAAAAAGATTAATTTGATAATTTCCAAAATAAAAATTTATTATTTGGTGTTGGTTAATTCTAAATCTATTATTTTAGGAAATTTTCCAAAGTGATTGATGTTGGAAAGAAAAAAGTTGTAGGTGAATCTACAGCCTTTAATAGATTTCGTGATATGGATACACGTGGAACTTCAAGCCATTCTGATGATTCAAAATTTACAATTCATCAAAACACCATCACGTAATTTAAAATTTATTTGTTTCTTTATTTCTTTATATATTTATTTGAAATAAATCTAATGATGATTTTTATTTTTATTATAGATCAATTCGTGTTCATAGTGGGCCCAATGATAATGTTGAAAGTGTATCAACTAGTGGATTAGATGGAAGAATAGTTATTTGGGATTTACAAAACCTTGAAAGTCAATTTAAAAGACTTCATGTATAAAATAATAATAATAAATATATATATATATAAATATAAATATATATATATATATGATAACAATAATAGTATACACATATAAATCTATTAATAATATAAAAAAAACTCTTTAATAATCAAACAAATTACAATAATATTTATTTTTACAAACAAAAAGAAAAAATTTTCATTCTTTATTTTTTTGTGTTTCTTCTAATTCCATTAAAGCTTTCTCAATCTCTTTTTTCAATTCTTCTTCATTGGCACTTCTCCAATCTTTTTTATGAGCCATCATCAAAGCTAACAATACAGGCAGATGTACCAAACTTTTAAAAAACAAGTCTCTTGCAGTTTTATCATTTGAGTTTCTCCAAAATTTATAGGATGCTGAAAGTAATAAGGAATTTATTAAAGTTGAATCTAAAGCAAACCACCAAGTAGTTAGTCCGATATATGAGAACATATAGCTCAATGGAAACAACAAGATGCTATATCTCAGCGAGACTCTACTATTCAATTTTGGATTGTTTATCACCATCATTTTATAATCAGCTTTGGCATAATCAAATCTCATATTCCATGCCAGTGAATTGAAATGTGGAAATTGCCAAGCAAAAAGTATTGACCCCAGTAAAAGTGCACCAAAATCTAAACTGTCGGTACATGCAGTCCAACCCATCATAGGTGGTATAGCACCTACTATGCTACCTACCCAGGTATTGGTTATTGATAACCTTTTGCATGGTGTGTAAACACTTGTATATATAAAAATATTAGTTGCGCCTAATGCTGCTGTCAATGGATTCACCATAAAATATAAAATTCCTACGCCGGTTAAACCTGTTATTGTACCGAATGTTATAGCATGAAATGGTGAAATCAATCTTCTAACTAGAACTCTACCCTTGGTTCTGGACATCAAAGCATCATATGGTGCTTCCATTAACTGATTAACGGTGTTGGCTGATGACACGCATAATCCTGTACCGATCGTTGTGGCAAAAAGACAACTCAAATCAGTTGCCATTGGTGCCATTGCGTATCCACACATTGTAGTTAATATCACAAGAGCTGCTAGTCTGGCTTTTGTAAGGTCTTTGTAGACTTTGATAAGTTTAAACGCTGTTAACTTTGAAACCGCATTTGAACTAAAGAAATTATTATCTATAATTTTTGATGATGATATTGAAGATGATTTTGATGTTTCAATTGTTGTTGTCGTTGGTGTTGTTGTGGGTGTTGTTGTGGGTGTTGTTAATGTAGTAGCTGATGTAGGTGCAGCAGAAATTACAATTTTATTATTATTAGGATTATTATTATTAGTAGTATAATTGTTATTTATGATTGATTTGAATTTTTTCGAATTTTTTTTAAGAAATTTAATTTTTTTCAAATTAATCATTGAATAAAAAAAAAGTCCATCATCATTATTATTATTAATGTTATTGTGAATTAAATATTTATTATGATTTTTTATAAATAAAAAATTATAAATTTTTGAATTAAAATATTTTCTAAACATTTTTTTGGAGAGAAAAAACATTATTATTTATCTAATGTAATATATACATAAAATTGATTGGCTGGATAAAACTTTTTTAGATTATCTAATTCATAAAATTTGATTTTCAAAAAAAAACAAAAAAAATGTCGTTTAAATTAAAATCTTTTAAATTACCATCCAAAAAAGTAATGACATTTTTTGGAACATGCATTGGAATTTCAGGTTTAATTTATCGTGATAACGTTTTATCAAAAGAAGCAAAAAAAAACGTTCAAGATAGAGTTTCTCACTTAGCTTTAGAACCATTGGGTGTGCATGAACTGCCTAGAAAAGTATTTATATATTTGGCACCACCAGTAGGTGATGGATTGTATAAAACAAGAGAATATTTCAGGGAATATGTAAAGGTGAAAATATAAAATAAAAAGACTTTTTAATTATTATTAACACATTTTTTTATTTATCTAATTATTTATAATAATGTCTTGTTATTTTTTTTTTTTTGTTGACAAGTCAGCCAATTCTTGTTGCTGCTGCATTAGATTATGAAGTAGTTGAAGGCGCACGACGTGGAGAATTAAAATCTAAAGTATGTGAAGAAATAATACAAAAACGTCGTGATCTTTCTTCAAATACCGACAACAAGGATCCATCATCATTAAATAGAGTTGGGGATGGTGGGATTATTGTTGTTGGTCGTGTTGGTTGGGTGGAATTTCTTGAAGGATTAAATCAAGGATGTTTTTCTTCACTGGAACAACCCGCTGATGATTCCACCAAACAGGAGAATCAAGAATATTTGGTTACATCAAAAGATCAACCACAACAAAAAAAAGATGATAATAATGATAATAATAATAATAATAATCCAACTTCTTTAGAAAAGCAAATCAATAAATCGACTCAAGAAATACAATCTAATGAAGAAGAATTTTCAATTCCAAAAGTTGATCCAGTTGGATATATTCATTTTTATAATAGAATAGGTTGGAAAAATTTTCCTTTAAGAGTTTATCATTTTTTTAATTCGTATAAAAATTTTGAAATTGCCGGCGAAGAGGCTGTCGGAATAGTATTGGGGAAAACAAGAGATTTTAAAAGTGAAGATTTGGATTTTGGAAAAGACGAAGAAATGTTTTTTAAAGATGAACTTTCTGAACCAAAACTGGATAAAAGAATTGCTAATAATCTAAAAATTTATACTCTCGGCACTTAATATAATTTATTCATGCACATTTATATTTATGATAAATTATTTATTTAATTATTAATCTGCTAATTAATCTTTTTCCATGAACAAAATAAAATTTCAACGTTTTTTATCTTCCATTTCTTTCATTATTAATATCATTATTATCGTTGTGATTAATTATTCTCAATTTATCAAAAGTTTTAGTAAACATAGGTCTCATTGAATGAATTTCATTTGCTCCTATACTTTTCATCTATATAATTGTTCCCGATACATAGATAATATATACAGTACATTAGTATCATCTCTCTCCTATCGTCTTTTAAAGAAAAAAAAAAAAGCAAATATAAAATTTTACCTGACGAATTGAAGGATCCAACCCCAATAAACCCTCTCTTATTTTCATTTCACGTTTTTCTTTAAGTCCTTGTAGTAAATATCTTATTTGATTTGGATTTTCTAAATCATCTTCAGCTCTTTTATATATAATAAATTAATTAATTGATCATGTATGTATGTATATTATTATAAAAGAATACTTACTTTTTTAATAAAATACTTGAAATTTCATTATACCAGTATGGTAAATCAGCAAAAGCACTTTCTGGCCTTTCCTCTTTTGACCTTATGTCTAGATTCTCTATAAAAAATATATATTTATAATATACAATG
Organism: Entrophospora candida; assembly: GCA_910592215.1. Lineage (NCBI taxonomy): Eukaryota > Fungi > Glomeromycota > Glomeromycetes > Entrophosporales > Entrophosporaceae > Entrophospora > Entrophospora candida. The sequence continues at coordinate 13,836 of CAJVPN010001000.1, forward strand.
TGAGTACATATTGAAATACATGAGAATCTGTTAATCATTAAACTAACCAGCAATTAACCACTCAGGTTGTATGATCTTACAAACTTTCTTTTCTTTCAACATTAAGGCTGCCCATAATGGCACTTGAGCTTGTTTAGGTGGATGAAAAGGTCCAAACTCTTTCTAAAATCAATTATATATAATAAATATTATTAACTAATATTGGTGTATTGATTAAATAGATTAATAAAATTGATAGTTATTTACTCCGGAAATTGTGAACTTTCTTGAATTAAAGAATGGTTCAATAGTAATTAACTCATCGCTAGCAAATTGAATTAAATCCATTCGAGTAAAATTTGTTACATCTGTATTTTCCATTATTTAACGTTGCTATTATTTTTTACGTGTTGATCGACATTATATTTTTGAAACACGAACTTTTAATCATTTTTAAACAATATGATGATTGACGACCAATGGTCCATAATAAACATCTCCATTAGGGATTCATTAATTTTTATTAAATTTGCTGAAAAAAATATTTTCATTTATTTGTTTTTGTTTTGTAGGTTTAGGGATAATGATGTCGATTATTGTGTCAATTACATTTAATATATTATTAATGAAATGAAAGTGAACAGGATTAAATTCACAACTAGTTGTGATAATAGACATTTATCATGAAATTTTTTCAGGTTTTAAATTTCTCCTTTTCTAAAGATTTGCCATCAACATCTTTACCATTATTTTTTGATCTTTGGGCAATTTACTCTTTTTCCTTTTTTCGCTTATCTTCTTTGTCTTTAATTGTGGTAATCATTGTATATATAAGATGATTGTAAAATGGATATGGTGGAATAATAATCCATAATAAATTAAATTAAATTTCTCAAATAATAAATAAAAATAACATTTACTTACAAATGATGCAAATAATATATCACCATCAAATAACATAAATGTCATCTTTAAATCATGCAATAACAATTCTAGGAGAAAACCTAAAATCTATTTGACAACATCAATTATCCAAGGATTAATAGACATTTCAAGAAAGTTAAAAGAAAACCGAGAAAGAGAAGTGGTATAAAATTTTTTTTTTTGCTAATGGTAAATGAAATAGCTCCAGCTTGTAATATAAACTCTGCTAATTTTTATCCTTCAAAATCCTATTACTATATACAATTAAAACAAAAAAAAAATCAAATTAATTATTAATTTTATTTCCACGAAATAAAAATAAAAGTAGGATTCTTTATAATTTTGCATTCAAGCATGACTAAAAACATTTTTTGATTATTATTATATATTATAAACTATATATGAAAAGAAAGTTTAAATGAAATTATCATTATTAATTATAATTGGATAATGAATCAATAATAATAATTTAATTTTTATTGTGAAATTATTACAAATATCATGTATATAATACATAATATAATTTTCCTAATTTATCTATGTTATCATTTCATTGTCATCATTATAGTCATTGTCGCCATCGTTATTGTCGTTATCATCATCATTATTGTCATTGTTGTCAATTTCCAAATTATCAGATGACACTATTTGTTCCAATTTCCAGCAACAGATAGACGCGTCTTCACATACAGCAATCATCCATTGTTTGTTTTTTGAAAATGCAATTTGTCTGATTGTAGTATCACTATACTTACTATTATACTTGATGCATTCTAATAAATCAGAGTTTGCTACATCTTTACCTTTCTTTTTCTTGCCTTTGGCAGTTTTTTTCCCACAAATTTTAAATATCTTTTTCTTTGTATAATTAGCAATAACATTTGATATTTGATTCATGTCCCATAAAAATATATCCCCTGTTTGATTTCCGATGACAAGTTGCTCTTGATCAGGTGACAGTGTAAAACGTAGAAACCAAATATCACAATTTTCAAAATCTAATTCGCAATGAATATCATAACTTGTTGAGGGCTGTAATTTTAATTAATATATAGATACATATATATGTAATAATGTAGTATAAGTATTACTCATATTTTCTCAAATTCATAAATTTTAAACAATCACTTACCTTACTTGGACCCCCAACAACAACACTAGTTATTGTAGACTTGTCCTCGACTGGTGACAATTTAATTTTTGGTTTCCACATTATTATAGTAGTTGTCGCAGCACATCTAGACAATATATAATCGCCATACCACCTTACACAATCAACATAATTGTTGTGTATATCAATTGATGAGAATATTGGAAAATGCACAAAAAGTGGTGTTATAATATAATCACCAGTGGTGCAACACTGTCCGCTATATCTTTGTGGTTTACTGTTTTTAGATACATCGATTGCATTTTGAATAATTGGTGTGCACAAAGTCCATATTTTTATTGCATGATCCATCCCAGCAGATGCTAAGAAATTACCAGATATGTGTATATCCTAACAATTATATATATCACATGAAAATTAATTAAATACAAATTTAAATATGTATATAAAAGAGAATATAATTACAATGCTTAAAACTGGTTCACGATGTCCACACTCGCCACCAAATATCACGATTGGTTGACATGTTTTCAAATCCCATAATCTTATTGAAAAATCTTTACTGCCTGAAAATAACAAATTTGTATCTCTTGGATGATTTTGTATTTCATTAATTTCCTTAGTAATCAAACAAAAATCCAAAGTTCAATATTTAGTGTGTATGTATGTAAAAAAAATATTAATTGTGACAAACTACTTACATCTCCATGTCCAATAAGTTTCTTGTTCATGCATTTGACAGATGATGGAATTAGCTTAAAGAAATTTAAAAAAGTTTTTATGACAATATAATAATAATAATAATCATTATTATCATTACCTTTATTAAACGTCCTGTACAAACATCCAAGATTTTAATAATTCCTGTAGATCCACCAGCGGCAATCCATTGTGAATCAGTATCTTGATCATATATCCATGCACAACAATAAAAATTTTCAGGATCCTTTAAAGAAACAATATCCTGAGAAAATAAATTTTTTTTTTAATCAGATGAAAGATTTATCTTTATTAAAATGAGAAAATTGACTTTATAAAAAATTACATTAACCTGCTCATATTGATATAAATTCGGTTCTGAAGATTTCCTACCATCGATAGATACGACTATAATCTAAATAAGGTATCATCATCATCACCATCATTATTATGTTTAATAAATTTAATAAAATGAATATATTAAATAATATAACAATAAATAACAAATATTCATACTGTAGAGCCACCAACTATAGCAAAATTTGAATCACCAGAATTGTCAAATTTATTGAAACTAACACCATAAAATGGGGCTTTAATTTGATCCTTTTTACCATGGTGAAAAAAGTTCCTTTTTAAGATAAAAATAATGACAGTCGTTTGAATTAAATAAATTGACTAGTTAATCGGTTAATTAATTACCTTACTACTATAAACATATTTCAACGAATACTCTTCTGTTGGTGTCATTTTTCAAATGTTTTTTATATTGTGAATATTATTACGTGTGATGATTTGTGTAACTGTATCATGTTATATTAACGAATCAGTTCGGTGCAACATTCAATCTCTATTTCAGGACTGGTTGTTGATTTAATGTCTTTTTGGTAATTTTATCTATAAAAAGGAATTTGCAGTTTCACGACAATGGTTACTTTTGATGTTGAGGAGATGTTGAAAAAATCAATATTAAATTAGATTTTTTGAAAACCACTTGACGTAAGTAAAAACACTTGACATAAGTAAAAATGCTTGATAAAATGTAAAAACACTTGATACAAGCAAGCAATAATGATAATGATAATGATAAAATAGGATTATAAAAAGTTCCAAATCATGTAAAAATGTGTCCTGGGGATGAATAAAGAATTGTTATATCATTGCATGTATATTTCAATGATGCAAGAAAAATAATTATCATGGAAGTTTACAAATGTTATAATTTGTATTAGAACTTTTACTATTTACTTTTGCCTTTTCTTTTTTACAAATTTTTATTATTACATTTCATAAAATGTAAAGAATCAAATTGTCTTTACATACATATTAAATTAATTTTTTAGAATTTTTGACTTTTGAAGTTAACTACATGTAATATTAATACGTACGCAATAATTAATAATGTGCTTGAGCTGTCTTTGGTATCTGAGTTTGAAGTTACAATTGATCAATATTGGTAATTTTACATAGCACATAAAGCAGGTTCGGTACATACATATGTAAACTCGATAATTCGATAAGTCGTTCTCGCGATAAGTCGGCCAAAATTTTTCTTATTTTTAATTCGATAAGTCGGTTTACTCGATAAGTCTGTCATATGTACTCATCCCCACATGACCGACTTATCGAATGTATTTGTAAGTTTTAATTTTGTTTTCTATTTTTATAAATTTTAAATCTTCAAAGATTTTTTTTTTATTGTTGAATCATGATAAATCGACTGGTGATGGATGAAGTTTGAATAATGCAATTTCTTCCTTATCAATTAATCCTTTTAAAGGCGAAAAAAATTGTTTGTTACACATCACTCAAAAATCTCCATATTCATTAAAACACCAAGTCGAATTTTATATTTTATATCTTTATTATCTTTATATAATGTCATACAATAAACTATTATCATCGTTATCACCAGAAAGAGAGAATTTTGTGCGTAAAATTATTAATGAAATGCGTAATAATGCTAATGCTAATGCTAATGGTGGTAGAGAAAGTATAAAAGATTATTTTTTTTCATTAGTCAAGAAAAATAAGAAGCTTTCTGAAAATGAAAAAGAATATTGCAAAGAAAGATATATTTATGAGTTTGAATTAAAAAGTGCAAGAGATAAATTAGGCAAAACACAAGAATGTAACAAATGTAAATTGACAAGATACTCTAATAAATTCTGTGAAGGTTGTATTAGATTACAATTACAGAGTCTTTTCACCACTTGGACATCTGGAAATAACATAATTGATAACTTTATTCAACAATGTCAAATGAAATCATCTCTGCCAAACTATATTTTAGAATGGATACCTTTTGAGCAATTTGAAGA
>CAJVPN010001001.1:0-18844 GCA_910592215.1 Entrophospora candida
ATTTTCTTTTAATTTTATTTTCTTTATTTTTATTTTAGATTAGGCCAACGCCTACATCCGGAGACCCTAGCTAGGAGTGGTCAGTTAGAACACTGAACCTTTTATATAAATATAACATAATGGTATCAGGAAGGATACTGGGATTATTATCAGAAGAGATAATAATTGACATGTACCGGCTCAGGCAGCAAACATAGTAACTGCTGAGAAAACATTACCGGAAGGGAAGTCAGACACTTGCCCTCTCACAGAGTAATAGCTAAAGCGCTATTAGCTGCCAAGACACCAAAGTGTGTAAATAAATTAAATAACTCAAACACTATAGCAAAGAAAGTAATCAAAGGATTACATTGCTGGATACTGCCACAAAACGAACTAAGTAGTTTAACCAAATCCAAGAGATTTGTGTGAGATATGGATTTTGATCTCACAATAGTAATAAACTTAATAACTTAGTACAAGTATTAAATAAGCATTTAATTTTAATTTATTAATTCATAAGTCTTAAATTGTCTATGACAAAACATGAATTACATATCCTCCTAAAATAAATGTATAAATTGGAAGATACACAAAAATGAAAGGTTAAGCACAGGATTAAGCAAAAAACATACAGTGATAATATAAATATATATAGCAATAAATGCAATTTTTTAGAAAATGGTTGTGGTTGTGGTTGTTATCAATGGTTCCCAAGATGAATTCAAACTCTAAACATATTTTGATGGCTCAACTTAAGGCAATGGATAGTGGATCAATAAGCACTAGCAGACACCTTAAAAGCAACCAGTCTAACATAAAAGCTTTCTATCATGGGATCATAATACACCTCTTTGTTAAGAAACTTATTTAATGTGCTGGGAATTGTTAAGACTTTGAAAATATCAGAAACCATCTGATAAACAAAAGAACTTAAATCAAGAGTTCATGGTAATATTAAAAGAATGCCCAAATGAAAACTAAAATGGTGATTGACAAAGATGTTGCTGAAATTGTAAAGAACCTTATGAAAAACTATGCAAAGGTTCATGAATTACAAGTAAAGCTCCTCATGAGCTGGTTTGCAAGCCCAGGAAAAAGTATTGTGAGATAGTAAAATAAGGACCGTTAGATAAGTCCCCACCTTGCTGATCAAACCAAACCAACTTACTGCAGTGGTCACGTGACGGTCAGCATATCATTTCTATTTTTAAAATTACATTTCGTGTAACGGCTGCGCCACATATTGCGCAGTGTCTCACTAAAAATTATTCCTATTCATATTTATTTATATTTATTAATTTATTCAGCTGATGCAAATATTTACTTCAAATTATTAATCAGAATTTTGTATTGCTCAGTTGACCCAAATATTTATTTAGCATTAATAAGCATATTTTATTGGACAAAATAGAGCAAAAATTAGTGTTTCATGTTGCAATCCAAAAAGGAAACAAAATGGTTGTAAAGGTGGTTGCAATCATTTTTATATGATGTAAAGATGGTAGCAACCATCATCAAAAGTTGCAGCCAGTATCCTTAGTAAAAGTCATGTTATTTGTAATACCCTTAGAGGTATAAAAGGATTTGGTTTTAGATTGAGTTGGAGTCATCAGGTTCATAGAATAATCTTTTAATTATTAACCTAATAATTAATACTACCTTAACACTATTGTAATCACTAATAAAACACATAACATACTTATTCTAAATAAATCTTGACCTCTGACCTAAATTAACTCTTTGATAATTGATAAACTGGTAGAGGAAACCTTTGTTGAATCCAGTAAGAAGTCATAACCTTAATTATTAAGATACATCTCAAGGGGACACCTTTGGGATATAGTACAACAACTTAGGGATCTTTTATCTAAACTTGGTGTCTTAAGGTAAAGGAAGTGTTGACCATAAGTCAGTGGGCAAAGTAAGTCCTAGCTGTGTCTCATATATTTGGACTATCCAGACTTGATGTCATAAGATAGTGGAATCAACTGTAATTCGGTGAGTAGGCTGTGTATTGAACATAAAATAACCTATTAAATAGGAAACTAGGATTGCATGCTTGCAGTATCAATGAAATAACCCAATCAGTTATATTTTTACCAGCTAAAATGAATTATTTATTATATATAAATTAATACACAACAAGACAAAAACTATTTATTTTTTGCCACTTCTTTAATAATATGGAGCCTTTTCAATAGAAATGAGGACAACATCAAAAGTGTTAACATTATAATTTATTTTTAAATAAGGAAATGAGAAAGAGCAGCAAAATACAGCCTGTTTATTTATTTGTTTGCTAAAGGATGTAAAGGATGTGGAAGAAAAGGACAATGTTATATTAATATTAAATGTTTTCATTTATTTTTTAGTGTTAATTATTGGACTTATAATTTTCATTCTCTCATCACCCACTTTCAATAGGTGATATTACAAATAAAATATATTTTTCTACCCTGATATTACTATTATATAATGAATGTTATTATGACTACATTAATATTTTAATCGGCAGCCAAAAAATTATCCACTGTATCATAGTAAAATTTATGTTACGTATACTCTACCCTTAAGAAATAACAAATTGATTAAAAATATAAATTGATTAAAGTTTTAAAATTAATAAAAATAGAAATGGATTTCATATTTCGTTTCAAAAACAAAAGATTTGAAACTAGATTTGATAATAGTGTCACCGATTAAATTTGGGAGAGCGTATTTTAATTGGTGATAACAATTATTTTTGTTTTTGCATGGATCAGAATGAATAGGGGATCAACGAATTGATTTTGTTATTAGCAAATAATTTTGTTTAAAGAAGATAAAAAGTTTTAAATAAAATATTTCTATTTTATTTATTTAGTTTTATTTAGTTGAAACTAATTAACTTGTAACAAGGTTTTCCTTAGTCGAAACTAATTAACTTGTAACAAAGTTTTCCTTAGTCAAAACTAATTAACTTATGACAAAGTTTTCCTTGGTCGAAACTAATTAACTTATAACAAAGTTACTTTTACATTAGGTCGAAATCAAGTTCTTTATATACATATTAGCCCGAATTGGGTGTTTTCGCCCAGTCTGGGATAATCTTCATTAATCTCTACTAAATAAAGTTAAATAAATATGAATGTGCTACGGATTAATTAATAAAAATTAAATAGACGGGACGTAACACGAATTCAGGTGATTATAATTATACACGTTATTAATAAATAAATAGAATTAATAAAATAAAAATAACAAAAATAAAATAATGAAAATAAGAATAAATTAAATAATAATATAAATAAAAATAAAGATAGAAATAAAATTTAAATTGTCCCGGAATTAACCAAAAGATCTGCGTCAAAATCTAATTCCGGTAACACTTTGGTAATTTTCTTTCCTGTACACTTATTTCCGATTTATATAATCTTCATCAAAGGGATGTTTAATGTTATTTTATCATGTAGCTTGAATATCATCTTTCGGAAACTTCTGAACAGGTTTATAATTTAAAAGATGCTGTTTACCATATTTTTTTTTTTGCAGATCCAGAAAATTTTTCATTACATTATTAGGATTAGTTAGTAACCTATTTTATCAAAAATTCTAATTTGTTTCTAGATGTTAAATGGGGGATATAGCTCAGTGGTAGAGCAATCGACTGCAGATCGATAGGTCACTGGTTCAATCCCGGTTGTCCCCTTTACTATCTGTTAAAAAAAATATATATAATTTTCAAATATTATTTTTTTTTTAATGAGCCCTACTAATAATTAATATAAAAAAGATCAATAATTATTGTTGAATCTGAATATGAATCTTTCATTTCAAAAATAATGGTTTATGAGTATTCCACAAATAAAAACCAGAAAGCACAAAAACTTCATAAAAAAAAGAACTCTAAATTTCTCCAATAAATAATAAATATTCTTTGACTACAAAATTATTATTTCTTACAAAATAATTAGCCAATTCAATTATAATAAATAGATTATATACTATTTCGGGCATGATATGGGCCTTGTTCTTGTTGGATCAAAGAAAAAGGCTGTTTGGTCTTTAATTCATCTAATATTGAAGAAAGTGAAAATTCAACAGAGTCCAAAAATAAGCTTCAACAAATGGGCCATGAAAACCAGATTCTAAAATTGTTAAGATTGTGTCTTTTGGCAAATAAATAAGTTTTGTAGTCAAAAGTTTCCCATTAATTATCTCAAAACCATCAACTTCCTAGCAAAGAAACAATGAATATATAAATAAATTTATAATGTGTATTATATTGTATTAATAAATAAATAAATTAGTTAATTAGTTAATTTTTTTACCATTTCAAGTAATTGTCCTTTAGTTGGATAATCAAGCATTCTACAATCAAAATACATAATTTATATAAAATATATATAATTTATATAAATATATATATATAAGAGAGATAATATTACTTGTCTTATCATTCCATTAACAGAGTCTCACTAATCCTCCTAATTGATGAACTTAATTTTTTCTTTTAATTGTTGATTTGTTGGAAATCAAATGGAATAGTTCATATGCATTCTACATGAAGTATATTACATTGCAGGTATAACAATGATTTTATCATTACATGAGTAAATTTTATTTTTTTCATGATGTTTATTAAATTCTTTAATAGATGTTTCATGAAGAATTCCAAAAAGATCATTTCCATCATAATTTTCCAAAATACCAATCTTTTTCCACGCATTTTATGGTGTTTCATCTTCAAATTTTGCTACTTTCAAATTATCTTTATAAATTTCAATAATACAACTATTATTAATAATTTTTTGCACATATAAACATCATTGTTGTCTGAACCTCCATAGAAATGAGGAACAAAATCCTTCTCCAATTCCATTCCATCTAGTGTTCCAATACCTACCAATTTGTGATACAAAGATCCCTAATTTTTCATTTATTTTAATTTTAAAAGGTAGAAAATTTACATCAAACAATAATTCTTCGATTATATTAGAATTATCAAATCCCATTAAAGAAAGGCCTGAATAATTTTTTCCTTTTTTATTGATTTTATTAAACATTTCACTTATTGCACCAGAAGGTGAATGACTACTGCTTGATAATTTGTTTAAATCATATTGAAAACATGGATTTGAACTTTCACTTATAATCTGAAGGGAAAATTTATATCACTCATTTCTATTTGAACTTTCATGCCAACATGATATGGTAAAAATTGTTCATTTGATAGAACCCACCAGCTAGTTGCAAAAGGACCATAATGTAATTTGTTAATAATTTCACCTGCATTGAATGAAATAATTTGGCTACTCATTTTTATTTTATTTCATTTTCTAAAGAAAATTATATTAATGGATCAATTCGGTAGAGATCTACAGTGACAGTGTTCCCCTCACGTGACGTAAAATATCATATTGATCATATGTAAATTAGCCCCTATATTTCATATACAAAAATCATATCACTATGGCGAATTAGAGTCAATATATATAATTGGATGTTTAATCAAGTTATGTATTTTATCACTAATCTATTGGAAAATAATATGTTGGATTCTATCAATAAAGAATCCTCATCAGTGACTTTATACCACAAATGGTGTTTCCACCAGCATCATTCATTATGCACAAATGTGAGGAGAAAGGAAAACCTCCGATTCTCTGCTCTGGAACAAGAATTAAAATTGTAAATATTTATTATTTATTGTAAAGTTAAGAATAAAATGAAAAGATAAAAGATAAATAAATATATAATTTATTTATAGTGGAGATTAAATTAATCATCCATTGATGTTTCAACATCTTTTCCCTTATTATTATTATTATTATTATTATTATTACTAGAATTATCCTCTAAGAAATAAAGGCAATTTGTGTTTTTACAATAATCAAAGTACCTGTTCAAAAATACTTATAATTTATCTTGTTGAAAAGTAATTCTTACAATTGTAGAAAAATTATATCTTCCTCTCAGACCAGGCTTGGCTGTTACCATATGGGCATTGATCATTGATGAGGATCAGCATTTGTGTGATATACCTCTCTAGAATAAAGTTGGTATCTACAACTCGGGAAGTTGCAACCTGGGTTGTTGCTGTTTTGGATTTTCCCTGAATTCAGAGTTTTGAGTCCTGGGTTGCTGCCTTGTCAGTGGCACATCTGCTCACCAACAACCCTACCCCATTTAAATAACAAATTCACTTGGTCAAATAAAAATTAAAGAAACAGAATTTATGAATGATTAATTTATACATACATATCAAAGAAAATCTGAACCATTTTATTTTACAGCTTTCCTCACAACATCAGAGCCCAAACACAATTTCAGGGCCACCAACCCCATTCTGAATTGCAACCTTCTGTGCTTGAAACAAGCTGTAGATTCTTTTAATATTCCTCCAGAGTATGTGACTTGGTCACGGAGCCATACTTACAGGTAGGATTGTTGCAGTCAACTTTTGGCTAACTTGTCAGCCTTCTCTGGTCTTGTGCTGTGAGGGAAGATTAGTGAAAAGTGTCCTTGACGATTGATGCAGTCTTGGTAAACTCCATGGCCATGCTACCCCCCTGGAATTCAGTTGCATCATTGTATCATCGGGGGCGCAAGTCAGATTTACCTTGTGCACACGAGGAACATGTGAGAATGACTGTAGAGTGTTCAAGGTAGTGTGCGTGCTTCAACTTCTGTAAAATTCTGATAATCAAACATTCATATCAAATGTTTCATCTGAAAGTCAGGTGTGCTGCCTTGACAACTTGTAATTAATTATAATAATAATAATAACATTGATTGCTAAAAGCCAAATACCAATCGTTTGTTTACCATCTTGATGAGAATCTTATAATTACCCAGCGAGTTCTGTTCCGCGTTTTGATTTCAATGACAAATCAATGCAAATTAAAAAAAAGTTACCTCTGGTTAGTTATTAACATGTCTTTAGAACCAAATCATGCTAAACAACATCACTCGCGTTTTGTCATCTGTCAAAAAATAAATTGTTTTTCCAAAAAAAAAAAAAAAAAAAAAATCAATCGCGTCAATCAAAAAAAAAAATCAAAAGGGGATTCTTGTACAACCCATACGCGTACATAAATAATTAGTGTACGCCAGGGTTAAAGATTGCAATATTAATTATTATTATATTACGCCGACGCCACATCCTTTAACTCCTTTCAATCACCCAAAATAAAACCTTTCTTTTTCTTTTCTCCTTGGAGGAGGTAACGTTTATCGTCATATTGGCTTTCTTTAATGGCTTTAAAGATAGCTTGGCTCACTCCGTATAAGGAGACTTGTCATGAAACCGAAAAACAAGAATCAAAAAAATACATATATTGGAAAAATTACCCAATATTTATAATCAAATCATTAATTTTTATTAACAATAATGACAAAGATATTGGTTCCGATATAAGAGATATAAGTTATGACTTTGACATCAAGTAAGCTTCTTTATAAATGTAATCATAACATTTATGTATATTAATAAATAATAACATTTCAAATTAGCTAAATAAATTACTTTAATGAAAAATTTTGATTTAATTATTATTATTATGATATTCAAAAATTAGTTTATTTATTAAGAGGAAATTTTTTTCTTTAATCTTATGTAAATAAAAAATTTTCTAATTTTTCCAAACCAGAAGAAAAAAAAGGGGTTGGTCTTCATCAAACTTGTAAAAACTTTCATCTTCCTTTTTTCTTCTTTTTGCTCTTCTCCTTGTACATTATTATTATCACTTTTCTATAACAAAGAAAATAATTAAACATTATTGGCAAACAAATTAATTTTATATATTAAGTATTTTTACTAACAAGCTCACAACTGAGAACGAAATGCGAGCTTTTGCTTTTCGTGTTACAAACCACGCACGCGGTTTTACGCGAGAACAAAATTCATTTATTTTAAGTTGGGTTTGGGATTGCATCTTCTTTGTCGCAAAGAGCAAAAAAACGACACCACTCGGGCCAAGACAGTAGTCTATTTTATTAAATCCAAAACATATAAACAGGACAGCCATTCCTCATGAAAAACTTGAATATTTTCATGAATCAAAATCGGATCTTAATCTTTATTATCATCCTCAAAAAATGATGATTCATTGTTGTTTGCTATATATAATAATAATGCTTTACAACAATAAAATTTAACAAAAGAGAGAGATCATGTCACTAAGGGTCAATACACCCAGCAGGGCTACCAGCAAGAATTCCATTCTCTCACTTGCTGGACTTTAATAACACATTTAAGTGAGTCACATGGGTTTGCCATTGCATGTCTTACCATGAGACGAGTACTAATAATGGAAAATGAGTTTTATATTTCAAGTTGTGGATGGGATATATATAGTTTACAACATTTCATTGACAAATTCTATTCCATAATTTTTATTGTGTAATCCTGCGTAATCTAAAAAAAAAAAAATTCAAAGAGTTGGCGAGTTTGTGGAATTAACTGTTGCTGCTGTTGTTGTTGCTATTGTCAAAAGTTGAATCGCTATAAAAATTGTTTGATATCTAGTCAAATGATTATTCTGCGAGGGAAAATATTTGTGATAGTATTCATAGAACCAATATTGATATTATTTATTGAAGTTGAGATGTCTGATTGTTCGTTAGAAAAAAGTGTAGATTACTTTGAGATGAGATTGATTATTTTTATTGATTATTAATTAATTTTTGTTAACTTTTTATTCTTTTTATTTTATTAATTGGAAAAAATTCCTTTCTTTTTTATATATAATAATAATATTTGGAATATCAAAAATATTCGAAATAAATAGAATGTCGTAAACATTAATAGTAAAAAGAATACCAATATCACAAACCGGTATTTCTGATATTATAGAAATGGATTGTTCTGAAAATTTTGTAGCTATTGTTACTTGCATCAGCATGCTACGTGGCATGCAAGCTGTGTGTAAGTTCTTTAATAATCCCGTCAATTATGCTCTAATTCACTAGAAGATGAATATCTTTTTTTTAACTTGTCAACGAGTATGGAAAACAACTTGAATGCTAGTGTGATCCATAAAATATTGCAAATAAGCACACTGATGAATCTTGAACTTGAGAAATAATCGGCATTTGATTGTGATAATGGTTTAGATAGTGTGGTAAATAACAGTATATTGTATGTTGGGAATATTATTGATTTTATTGAAGAGATAATTTATCAACATAATACAGATATTATAGATTTTGATCCTGAAATGCTGCTGTTGGATTCTTTTCTAGAAAAAGAAACAATTAATTAGTTTGATTTATTTATGTAAAAGATAATTAATTTATTATCATTGCTATGTAAGGTTCATCATGTTATACGTCATTTGTGATGACATACACTCCACTCTCTCGATAACGGATAATTTGTTACGGATTCTTTTATAATGAGCATTTTTTCTTAATATTAATACAAAGTCAAATGGTCCATTCGTTATATAGAGAATGAACTGTACATCAATACAGTGATTAAGTTGTCGGCATACGTCAATTGACGTATAACTAGGTGAAAAGATGTGACATAACTATGTGTTATGACCTTTATTTTTTTTAATCGAATCATCACATGTTAAATGATAGAACCTGTACTTTGGGTTAAAATGACAGCGGTACAGAACACATGGATGTTGAAGAAGATAATCATCCTCCTTTTTCACCTCCTTCTCATTCCCCTCATCTTTGATGAAATAAACCCCCACATTCCATTAAAACTACAGTTCTTTATATCAATAAGGTTTCACATACCAAAGGCTAATGAAGCGTCTCTTAAAAAATTAGTGAACAAGAAGGCATCGGAAGATATTCTCTTGCACAAAAGAGCATACCCTTAAAACAACCAAGAAATTTGATACAGCTCATAAAATCCAAGATCTGCAAAATTTTGAATATCCAAGCCTCGTTGAATGATAATTAACGGCTTTGCTGTACAAAAAGAACATGGGAAAGGTCATGCTAGGTAAAAGGCTCGAAATAAACAGTCTTCATCAACATCCTCGTCCTTGTCAACCTTAATTATCACAATCACCGACCTCTTTTTCACAACCTCACAACTTGATGGATTTTGCACCAAATCATATCCCTTCCTCGTATTCTCATCCCCTTGAATGTCCAAAACAACATACATTTATCCTGTCAATTCATGTATGAAAGACATGCTTGTAGAAGTTGTGGTAAGATGAGGGAGCAGCAGAAAAGATATTATACTGTTGTAATGACTATACACGAAGTTGAAACTATTTCGACCATTTGCAGATCTGGTCAAAATAGGGTCGAAATAAGGTTAAAACTGATTTTTACTATGTAGTTGCCTCAAGTCGAAACATTTCGACTTTGGGGTTTTAATTTCAACTTCATGTATAGTAATGACTAATGAATATCAATCCTTGCAAGCTTGTGTATGATGTTTCCAACAGGCTAGGCCTGTACAATCAATCCGATAGAATTATCAATGAAAAATGGCAAGATAATTAGTGTCAAAGTACATGTTACTGTTGAGTGTATCAACCCATTGTGCATGTCATTTAAGTGTGAAAGCCTTGGGATTCTCATTCAGCAATTGCAATTGCCGGTACAGTCCCCAGTGAAAGTAATGGCATAAATATTCAAATTACTTATTCAGGCATAATACCATAAAACGTTCATTTATAATGTTTATTTGTCATTGAGTTGTGTAAATAGATAGTAACCATAAAGTAAATAAATTAAATAATGATCGTCATCAGTGTTTTTCATTTACTTTACCTTGCAAAATGTCTTCGAACCCTATTAAAGCCAACCATAATGCCGTTAACCTTCTCTGGGAGCAAAATATTCATACTCTGAAAGAAATTTTGAATAGAACTGGGATCCCATTACATACATGTCAACAATACGTCACCATATTAAAAAAAAAATGGAAAAATCTTGGAAATTCACTGGTCAGGTCATCCGTGGAAATTATCACTGCCAACTCAGAATGATCGTCAACTATACAATGTGTGTCACAATAAATCATCCATAAAATATTGGTTTACTTTAAATGTCAATAACTTTTAATTTTATGTAATAATAAAAATTTTAACAACATGAGTTGAAAGAAATAATCAAAAGCTAACTCTTAGCTTTGAGTTTTTAAAATTGGTTTATTTTTGGGGGAGTAATAAGGAATTAAAATTAATTATATTTCACATATTTTTAAATTTGGCCACAAAATTTTGGCCAAGATTATGACTTAACCTGGGCCAAAGGATTGGAAACTTTTAAATTTTGCTGGCATTAATTTTTTTGGTTTCACGAAAGTTAATACGCGACACTTTTTTTTTGTCATGCGCGACGCAACACATTTATACTTGGACAGGACTTGTAAGAACAGTCCCAATTGCATTAGATTTGGTTCCATTAAATCAAATTCGAAAATTTGCAAGAAAATCCATGCGGTACATGGGTTGTTATAGAAAAGGTCTAAATTGCAAACAAGCTGAATATGCTGTCAAAAAATATAAATCACATCGCAGCATCCCTAATTCAATACTCTCAGGACTTGGAAATATTAAATTGTTTTAATAAATTTAATGTTCTATTTTTGGTATGATCTGCAATAAAAATTTATAGTTGGAGTTGATAATTTGTTGTGACCACACACTGTAGGACCGCCACCGAAATGAAAGTTATTTTAGAAGAAAAATACCAAGATCTCGAAGTTAGTGAGAGGGCTGTTCGCCGTGAGCTCTCCAATCTCGGTTATGTTGCTACTCTTCCCAGAAAAGTTCCTCTTCTAACAGAACAAGCAAAGATTAACCGCTTGTCATGGGCACAAGATCATGTGCATTACAACCGGAAGAAAGTTGTTTTTTCAGACGAAACAACTATCCAGTTGTTTCGCAATACGATGCTAGAATGGTCTCGTGAAAAGAAACCTGCCCAGCCTATGGTAAAACATCCCCATAAGGTTCATGTTTGGGGTACGATCAATTTTAAAGGGAAGGTCGGTATTCATATCTTTACTGAAAACCTTGACCGCCACCTATATCGTAAAATTTTAAATGAACAACTTTAAGATAATGCTGATGCATTAGTAGGTGGCCGATGGGTCTTTCAGCAAGATAACGACCCTAAGTATACATCTAGGGACGTTATGAATGATCTGAATACCCGCTTTCCAAGACGTGTTCTTGCCTGGCCTTCATATAGTCCAGATCTCAATCCTATTGAGAATGTATGGGCTATTTTGAAGCATAATGTTGAGAAACACGTCAAAAAAATGATAGCAGAAAAAAAAAAGGTTTCAAAAAATAAATTTATCGGTATTATTAGTATTAGGGAGGAATGGGAGAGAATCGAAAAAAGCGTCATGGTTAATAGCATCGGTAGCATGCAAAATCGGGTTCAAGCGCGCATCGATGCTGAAGGGGCTCATACCAAGTACTAACACCATTTGGCTTTAAGAAAAATTAAATTTAATAAAGTACATTTTTTATTCATAAAAATTTACGCGCCATTACTTCCGCCGGGGACTGTACATCAAGATTGTTCTCAACCTTTCATCCCACTTTACTCTTCTCAAAACCTATATACTTATACAAACCATCAAACACCAGTCAACATATACTGAACAACACACTTTCAATATCGAAAAGATCCAATGGTCGGAGATTTAACAAAATAATTGTATGTTTTTCCACTGTTTAATTAATTCATGCAATAGTAAAATATTATTATAATTTATCAACATGTGTTTTTTATGTCATGCATTTATATATAAAATTGATTGATTTAAAAAAAAGTCCAAAACCTTAAATTCTAATTTATCAAAATAAATATAAAATAAAAATAAAATAAAAACTATATAAATAAATAAATAAACAAATATTATTCAACAATAATGTTATGTGGCGTTGACAGAAGATCATACTTCTCGTCGAATACGTGATGATGATGATGATGACGATGGTAATGGTGATGGTGATGGTGATGGTGATGGTGATGATGGTGATGGTGATGGTGATGATGGTGATAATGATGATGTGTTTTTTCTTTTCGTGTGTTGCTTTCTATCTTTTGCCAAGATCAATTTAAAGATGTATTGCCTATCTTCCAATGGATGTTGCATAACTGCATGGATTGAATCTTTACCTGACGAATTATCATTTAAACATCTCATATTTTTGCCTAAAATATATTGAACCAACTCTCCCGTTTCAATATTTCTCACCTCAATAAACAATGGATTAAATCCCAGAATATACGGAAATTGTAATGCTAATTATAATAATTAATTGTTAGAATCACATCAAATATCTTATATGTATAAATATAAATTATACTTACCAACTGCCTCAGGTTTACCCTCCCATTCCATGATATTTAATCTTGAGAAATCACCATGCTTATCAACAAAGAAAAATATTTCTAAATATGAAAATATGAAAAATAAGTGCATAAGAAACAAACTGCAACCAATTACTATTTTTATTATTATTTTATTATCATACATACCATCGTAACATATCAAAAACTCATTATCTTTTATTCTAAACATTCCCAAAGGTTTGTTACATTTTTTTGAGATATCAGAAAATTGAGGCGATGAAAGATTTGGTATTGATGGAATATTTGTCAATTCATCCAAGTTCACCACTTCAAATCCTCGTGCACATACAATACAAAGTGTTGACCTTAAAAAACTTATTGAATATGATTCAGAAGCAACATAAAATTTCTAAATTTAAAAAAAAGAATTTAGTAAAAATTAATCTAGTCAAATGGTTATTCAGATATCTCATATATATATATATATATTATACCTTATAAACTTTAAACCAATTTTTATCTGAGTGAAGAAAACGAAAAACGCCACGAGATCCACGACTATTCTGTTTTGGTTCTTCTCCATCAACCTCATTTAAATTGATAGCTGGTTCTAAAACACTAAAATTATAATTTAAATTCTTTTTCTTCATATATACTAGCAATGTTTTCTCAACGCCTGTATTCTTGTCTTTCGTAGTTCCAACTTTAAAGTACGATACATTATTACTATCACTTATACGTTGTCGTGTTGCACATTGACTAAAATCGGCAGTTAAAGATGATGGTATTAATGCTTCTAATGGATATGCCCAAAGCGACTTTTCTATTAGTTTGTATTGTTAAGGAATGAATGGGTGAGAAATAATAGTAATTACAAATTACAAGTTACAAATTACAAAATTTTAAAAACATATAAAAAAAAAGATCACAAACCTACTAGTACAATAAATATTCCAAATTCTTCGATCACTGCTATTTGTGACACATTGCCAACATTCAAAACCTTTCTAAATGTTTTTGTCTCGCCGCCGAATCCTATCCAAACACCTTCCTCAGTCCCTACTGCGATCATCTTACAGTTTTCTGGTGCAGCTATAATTATTATAAACACACACACACACACACATATATATATATGACAATTAATTATTTATATTACAAACAAAAAAATTATATTCTAAGAAAAGGAAATGAAATTTTGATACATACAAAATGGTATGGAACAATTAACTTTTCCTCTTGAGAAATGTTTTGTTTTTTCCTCTTGTAAATTAGCAATATTAGCAGGAGCACCAACAGAAATATTTGTGAAAGTGGCATCATTCAATGTGAATAACTCAAATACTTGTTTCTTAGATCTCATCAAATCCAATTTATTTTGCGCCTCAATAATTTTATCTTTCCATAATCTCCAGCTATTGATTGTTTCAGCATATAGTTGATAGGTTCCTCCGTTTTTACCAATATGTGATAAGGTGAATGAACAATATGATTGTTTACCATAATTTTCCAAACCTTAATTTGTAATATAACAATTTATACTATGGTTACTAATTTTGTATAACTATTAGTTATAAATTTATATTTTCCTTTCTAAATATTTTTTAATTAACGAACCTGTTAATTTTAATTTTTGTTGATTTATCTCAGAAACATTCTCCAATAAAAGTTTATCTAAAGGAATAATCTTTTTTTTGATTTTTGAATTTGTGAATTTAAAGACTTTGAATTTCAAAGAATTAAATTAGCTATTGATATTATTATACTAAGTTACCGGTTTGTACAAAATATATTCAATTTCACCATCTGAAACTTTCTTAGGTTTAGTAATGACCAAATAATGATCAAATACAAATACATAAAGTGTAGTCCATTTGAGGGAGTTATCCATTTTGGAATGCAATTCACCTTTAAATACTAATTGTCTTGCATCATCATTAAGACTAAGTTCATACTAAAAAAAATTATGATGATAATTAATAATACATATATACATTCTTGATGACACAATACTATGGAATAGTTTCTTACTAAGGATTCACCATTCTTTTTCCTCAATTTTCTACCAATTTCTTCAAGTTTTAATTTTCTTTCAGTGTTAGAAACATTACTGTCACTTTCTCTACACAATTCTTTTATTACTTGCAATGCAGTATCAAGCAAATCTTTGTCTTGACTATTATTAGATGTATGTTTAATGATTTGTTCAAGAAATAATGTATATCTTTGTAGACGGCCAGTTGGTCTTTGAATATAATGACGAAAATCTAATTTTCTGGTTTTCGGACTTCTCATACATTCCTGGTTATTCCAAATATAATGATAATAGTAATGGTTAGAACTAAATCATTAAATTCATTATAATATAAAATGATTTGAGCTTATTAAAGAATTAATCGGCACCTCCATAAACTGTTTAAACTTTGGATTTCTTGCTTTTTCAGTTTTTATTAGACTATCAACAATAGGGATTCGACCATTATATCTAACGTATTTATTACCAGCATCAAATGCCCATTCTAAAAATAAATCACCGATTTCATTGACAACATAGTTTTCTTTTTGTCTTGCCTTTAACTTTTCCAGCAAAATTTCATTTTGTGCTCTGATCTCAAAAATATTATAAAATACATCATCTATAAACTTTTCAATCTTTGTTTGTTGAGTCATTATTTCTGGGGAATTACGAATCCCTTTTATGTAAACCTAAATTGAAAACATTAATTGGGCAAAAAATTTTTAAAAATATATATATTAATGTATTTATATAACAAACCTCTTCTATAAGATATAAATCTTTTATATAATCATTTTCTGTATAAATTGTTTCGTAAATGATTTCTTGACGTTTCAATTCTTCTTTGGAAACACTTTCAAGTATTTCTTTTGGAACTGCACCAGACCATGTACGATCTTGTTCTTTATCTAATGTTGGAGCTGACAATTTCTGGGGGGAGGTTTTAAAAATTATTACGAGAATGGAATTAAATCATTAACATTTTTATTAAATACTTACTGGTGACTCGATACTTTCAAGGCTAGTTTTCCTGATAAGAGGAAGATCTGCAGGTGTCCCTTCCTAAAATCACATTAACAATGATTTAAAAATGAATTGATTCATGACCATTTAAGCAAGCAAATTAATTCAAAAAATTAAAAATTTAGCTTACCACTGGAACATAATTAGGACAGAGTATTGAATAACATCCTTTACCATATAGTCCACAACAAGGACTATAACATTTTCCAACAGTGGGAAAAACTCCTGTAGGAAAATCTTCGTCTAATTCTGAAATGTTGAGCGAAGTGAGATCTTGATTAAAGAATACATAAACTTCGTCATTTGAATCTTTTAATGGGCCATCACTTGACCAATTAATTGGATTAAAGTAAAGTTGAGCTTCCAATGAGCGTGCAATATGTAATGCAACATGCTTGGGTGCTTCAGGAGGTAAGGTTGATTGTATTGTTTTCTAATTAATTTTATAAATGATCAGGTGAAGAATAATATAATGTTAAAATTTGACATCAGAGATAGGACTATTTTATTAAAAAAAAAATGATGCGATAAGTACCACTACATCTGCTCCAGTAAAACTGTTTGGATATTCTAATGCGCCTTTAATGTGATTTCCAAATTTTACCGTTGATCTAAATTCTAAAGCTATATGTGACAACAAAGTTGGATTCATAAGAAATTTTAAATGACTACTAACTAAAGATTCTCGATATGAAGATGAACCATCCCTTTTAATTGGCGGCTGTGGCATAGATGCATAACTATTATCCTGATATGGAATCCTTTTCGGTGGCGGTTGCGGCATAGATACATAAGGTTTTTGTGTGCTATAACTATTATTTGCAATTCGCTCATCCTTTTTCACTGGTTGCTGTGGCATAGATATACGAGGTTTTTGTGCGCTACAATCTCCATTCAAAGTTTGCCTACCATCTTTCATTGACTGTGACATAGATTGATATTTTTTTTGCGCGTTAAATTGACTAGGAAAACGTAAAAAAATTGTATAAGTTATATGGATATTGTAATTTTGATTTATCAAAATAATTTAATGAGATGACATACTCATTGCTTATAGGATCTATTTTAACAGGCTGTAAAAAATTTTTTTGTTAATTAAAAATAATTTGTACTTCTCTTTTTTTTTTTACCCATAAAAAAAAAATTTTATTTTAAATTTACCAATTTTGGTGGAATATTTTGAGTATATGTTGGTATAGGAGGTGTATTAGAGGTCTTAGAAGTATTTACGTATTTACGAAAATCAGGCATTACCATTGAATTAGATGAGGTGTCATTCGAGAATAATGGTTGTTGTGGATTAGGCAAAGGTTGATAATAATTGTTTGTTTGATTTGAGTTATTAGTAGTAGTAGAATTATTTGATCCATACTTTAGATTATATTGATTATATTGTCCTGTATTATTACTATTATTAAGATTAAGATTACTAATATTAGGAATGGGATTAGGGCTAGGATTATGATAAATATTAGAATAAGGTTGCTGCTGCTGCTGCTGCTGCTGCTGCTGTCGCTGTCGCTGTAGTTCTAGTTGCTGCTGCTGTAGTTCTAGTTGCTGCTGCTGTAGTTGTTGAAATTGCTGCTGACGTAACAAATCAGACTGTTGCTGCGGTTGGCTTGATAATATTGGAGGGACTTGTTGTTGATTTTGAGCTACATTATAAAATTGCGAAGTGCTCGCATTAGAAATAATAGAATCCCTAGAATTGGGATCTGGTGAATTGGTGGTAACGGGATTTTGTTGTAAAGATGGTGGAAAGTGAGGGTTTTGTTGATAGAAAGGATGTTGTGGGTTGTTGAGAGATGGTATTGGAGGAATGCTTGTTTCTAGATTAGTCAATGGTTGCAGATTTGAATTATTACTTGCAGAACTAGTTTGTGGAAAGCTTTGAGTTTGGGTTGGTGGTATTGGCATTGTTGTAAAATTCATTCCTGTTTGTTCAGGAGCGAATTTGGAGGGTATTGGGGGAGGTTCCATTTTAATTTTTGACCAATCTTTTACAAATTTGTATTTTGATCTATAACTGATATGGAAGTCGATACTCTTAGGATATGAAAATTTTGAATATTTATTATTTTTAATATGTTACTCAAAAATTTTATTAATAATAATATCTATAAATATAGTAGTTTTTGTGTAGTACCAACGTTAAAATATATATATATTAATATATATTAATAGAATGAATTCCACCGAAAATTTTTAACAGCATCTTTTAAGCAATATAATGAATCTTCTGTCTATTAAAACCCTCTAAATTTAGCTATCTTGTTTTTCTTTGAAACAGATTAAGCAGATTATTATTAATCATAATATCCATTTTTTTAATAAAAGAAACGTACTTATGTTAAATAAGCGCAGCCATATAATTTGCCTTATTTAGTAAACACCCCTTATTATTATTTTTGTATATATAAATATTTTTTTAAATTTGTATCACCATTGAAGGTCACGTGATATAAAATTTTTGTCGATTTTGCAAATTAATTTCTTTTTTTTGTTAAGTTCTGTTTGGTTTTTGGTACGATCAACGTTTTCACC
>CAJVPN010001002.1:0-18842 GCA_910592215.1 Entrophospora candida
TTATTATTTCAGCTGATTCAGTGTTGTTTTGTTTGACAATTGCTTTCAATACTTTTTGATGGTCATTATTTAATATTCTTGGTCGACTGCTTCAAGTTAAGTCTTTGACACTACCTCTTATTTCATAATTCTTTATAGTTCGAGTAACTGTTGTTCTAGAAAATCCAAGGATTTTTCTAACTTTCACTTTTGAATTGCCACCTATATGGAGACCAATAATTTGACCACATTCAGTTTCAGTTAAATTAGATATTTTACGAAATTTAAAATTTTATCAAATCTTTAAAAAATTATTAAAAAAAAAACTACCCAAAATAATGTAAAAAAAATTTTACTTGAGAATTAGATGAAATTAGATTATCGCATCTAAAAGCCTCATAATATGTTAATATGTAGGTTTTTTAAAATTCTTCATGTCAAATTTTTTTCTTTACAAAAATGATTGGAATTTGTTTTTTTATTATTATTTGAACTGCATAAAGGCTAGAAATCTAACATTTTATATTTAAGTACATGAATACCTAGGATCAAAATAATATAAATTTTTTGTGCAATTATTATGTACGCTTTTGTGCAATTCATCAATTTAGGGTGACCGAAACTTTTGGGTAGGTAGTGTATAATAATAATAAATTTGTGTTCTGAAATTTTATCCGTTAAATCATTAAATCTGCTTTACTGTGTATAATTAAAAAAATCAAATCACTATATAATTAATATGTAATTCCTTTTTAAAAAAACATTTCCTGGTTTCAAATTGGACCTTTTTGATGTTATACAATTCCCAACATCACTGAACAACCTTTCTGATAGAGTTGAAGTAGCAGGAATGTAAAAAAAATTTTTGCCAATAATAATAAAAAGATGCTTTAGAAGGAAAAGGCTATCTAACATTCCCAAAAATGTACCTAGCAGAACATTATGACACCTTTATGTTGCAATTATGAGTGGTGGTACTCACTGATTGATCGAATGTTTTATTTGTTGATAATCAGTCAATCAAGTATTATTAAGAATTGGTATTAGTATCAATTATCCACTAGTAAAGTTACATTTTTAAAAATATATATTACAAGTAAGGAACAGATTTTAAAGGAACATTTGATCTGATCTGATTAGATTTTATTATCTACATTATTAACCTTTGAGGCTTTGCCATTTTTTGAAACTGTTACTTTGATTATCTACAAAGACTGTGTGTCGCGAAAATAGAAAATTAAAATATGTATAAGAAGAAAGATTTTAATTTATGTCTTGTATAATATTAATAAATATTTAATAATGAACTTACATAAAATATAGTATGGCCTTGTTTACATACTACAAAACTTGATCAATGTTTACACTTTGCTATATGGGGTATTCTTACTGATTGATCAATTAGTCATTCGTCTCGTTGATTAAATTTCAACGATCGATTGCAATCGATTAAGCCGATAATCGGTGAATGTTTTGCGAATAATATTCAATGAGAATCACCACTAGTTATTATTACTTTCTAAGGAACTCGCTTGTTTATTAAGACATAGGGAAACAATAAAACTACTCCCTGTCATCAGGAAATTAAAACTTACGTCAGTGTCAAAATATAACGCTGAGTTTACAGGTGGTTTTTAAATGTAACAATAATTCATAAAATACTTATATTGTGGCTTAGTTTTTACTGTTTTCCGGGCGGAATGTACAAGTTCCGTACTATTACATAACACATACAAGATAGGGTCGCACTTCATTTAGTTTGTTTCAAAGTTCAAAGAAATTCCTTTCTTTGACAAATCATTACTTTATCTCAATTCTTGGATGGTCAACTAACGCTTCGTTGGTACGCCGTACCAGGATGAAATGGGGTACTGGTCCGCACAATTGAATTTTAGAGTGTCCTCAACAATTATAGATATATGTTAATAATTTGTCCCAATGAAGATTGCAGCAGAATCGTGTTGTTAAAACTTTTCGTTGTTATCAGTGTTGTGACCAGAAACAGAAACTAACAGAAACCACCCGAAACTAGTTTAGGTTAGTAGTTTATGTTTAGGTTTAGGTTTAGTTTTCTGCTTAGTATTAGTGTAAGTTCATTTTCCAAACGTTTCGGGAAGCCAAAAGAGTTTCTGGTCACAACACTGGTTCTCATAACATGTACCAGAGGTCACGGAATTGTGTACTATGTAAAAAAATACTCGAGATAAAACATTTGTTTATTGATGTTGATCAAATGTGTAAATATGACCTTTGCATTATCAATATATATATATATATACACGATATATCGAAATTCCCTATTTCTGGTTTTATTCCTCTGATTGTGTCGTTTTACCATGCAATAACTACTAGGAAAGTAGTCAAAACAATTCTACGACTGTTGTAATTTTAATAGCATTAGAAAAAGGCACTCCAGGTTTAGTGTAATCAGGCGGTGATTTCAATAAAATAAATTTCACACTACTAATAATAATTAATAATATTTATTAATAAAAAACAGGATATTTTATTGATTTGTTTATTCCATTTTTCTTTGTCGAGAAACTAATAATTCTTTTTTTTTTTTTTTAAATTATATAGAAAAATTCCAAATTTGAGGATTTAATTAATCGAATTCATTCATTTTAAACGTTGTAAGTGGCGTTGTGCCATTTATTATTATTATTACTATTATGGATACTTCATGTTCCGAATGTGGTGACAATGAACGAAGTTATTATACAAATAAATCGGAATTTCAAGGTACAAATTTTTGGCTATTGTTTTTTACATAGTCATTTTAAAATAGTTTATAGTTCAATCAAACAGTATATTTATTGATTGTAAATAATCTACAGTTTTTCCAAATAAAATTCTAATTCTATAAAAAAAGTAAAATTTTTCTCTAAAATGACTTAAATAATATAATAAATGTATGGATGAAGTCGTAATTATTAATTATTATATAATAAAATTATCATCTAAAACCATCGAACAAATATCAAAAGGTTCAGTGAAATTTCTTGAAGCCTCGACTTTTATAAAGCTTATTGGTTCATTATTTATACAATCAAATTCTATTGTTATTGAATTGTATAATACATTAGAATCTCCATTCGTTTCAAGTTTATCTAAAGTATCTAATTTACTGCATTCATTCTAGAAAAAAAATTTTTTTGAAATAAATAAATATATATATTATATACATATACATGAAGTTATTGAATAAATACATACCCAATTATGACCATTTGAAGAAGTTTTAATATTAAATGATGCATCAAAGTTACTTATATCTTTTGAGGAAATTATTTTTATCTTTTTGTAAGACTTTGGTTCAATAAAGTGTAAACCAAAATAATCACCAACATGTGGAACTATATAAGAATAATAATAAAAATTGAACAAAATTTTATCTATGTTGGTTTTAATTGAGAAAAGAAAATAATAAATAAATACTTCTAAATGAATTCCAGCAAGTTTTCTCATCAAGGTCCACCGCATTATGATAAGCATGCTGATCCCAAAAAGTATTACTAGGAAAATCTAATTCATTAAACTTGTGTTCATGTTCATGTATATGGGTGACATTATTTGCATAATAAATACGTGATGGATGTGGAAATGGATCAATGTTTGTTATGAAAAGGCATTTATCATTTAAACATGGTGCTCTAATTATATATGTATGTATGTAAAAATAATAATTAGCTTTTTGTTATGAAATTCCATACATAAATATGAGTCTATGAATAAATATATATATACATGTATATGTGTAAATGTTTTTATACCTAGCATTTCGTTCACTGAAATATGGTTTTTCTTCTTCACGCACAAACAATTCAGATCCAGTGTTGACAGCTAAAGCAGTATATAATTTTTGTATTGAATCAAGCTAATAATAATAATATAAATAAATAAATATATACATGCATGTTTACATGAACAGTTTATAAAGGAGAAATCACATATTTACAATATTTCCATAGACAATAGCCCATTGATCAACACTATTACTCCAACCTTCTTGCTGATCTAATGGTGTCAAAGGATTAGATAATTGATAAGGATATTGGTTTGTCCATATTGAAAAGTACATGTCTGAAAGTTTTAAACGTTCTTTTGCCAAAGAAATAGATCCAAGTTGCCCTAAAAACCTTTGTACTTTTGCACGTGGAACAAAAGAGCCACAGCCAAACCAAGTAAATCCAGTATGAAGATTTTTATCTTTTTATTAAAAATATATACATATAAATTGAGCTCAACATATTTAAAAATGTTAATTGATTAGTTTATAATTTTTCTGTTTTTACCAGCATTAGCAAACATCCATCTTCTGTGTTCTAAGTGAATTATTGGCATTGTGTTTGAATGGATTAAACTTGGATTATTTAAGAAATTAGTATACATGCTATCCATATACATGTTTAACCAATCATCATCTTGATAGTAACAATAATCATATTTAGCCATAGAGCATGTTGTATGCTTTGATAAATCATGAAGGTTTTCATCTGAATTAAATACATTTAAAACCATTCCATCACTATTAATAAGTTTAAAATCCTATAAAAACAAGAATTTTTGAATTTAACATAAACTATATTATATCATATCATCATCTAATTGGTTGATTAATTAACTACCTTTACATTAAGCCTGATTTCATCATTATTATTCCAAATCAATATTTCTTTAACAAATGGATATTTTGAAAGGTAACTGACTACTAATTGTAAACTTTCTCTACGTTTCCAACCTAATAATATTGCTGTCACTGGAATCAGCCCATTTTTCTTTAAAGCTTCTTCTGTAAACTGTTCTTTTTTATAATGACTCGTTTTATTTTTTATTTTTGCTATCAACTCCGATGGTAAAACTAATGGCTTTTTTGTTTTTTTAATGTCTGTCTTTGATTCTGGCGGTGACTCATCGGTAAATACTGTTGGTGAGTCGTCATGTTCAGCCCAAGGCTTCATGATCGCAATTAATATTGTGGTACAAATCAACAAAACGACTAGAATAAACTTGACAATGTTGTTTCTACGTGTGAAAAGTCGACCGTGAGTTGATCCACCCCGAAAATGTAATTGATCTTTAAACATCTTTATTATTGTTGTTAATGTGGTTTAATTATTATTATTAAAAAGAAAACTATATATATTTTTTAAATAATTGTTTTCAAGAGCCAATTATTTACACTTTGCTAAATCGTAGAGATGCTAACAATAGATCGATCTCGAATTTAGTTTATTATTTATTTTTATTATTTTTGTTTGTTAATTAAAATAATTTTTTTTTGTGCAACTCGATATAATAATTTAATAAATACAACAGTGTAAACAATAAATAATCAAATCCTACTGGAGAAAAACTTGTATGTATACCTGTTCTTTACATGCTTTCCCATCCTTCATGGAGACAGTTACGATGAGAGTTTTAAAGCCGTGTAGAATTTCTAAAATTGTTATAATTTCAAATAGGTTCAACTTGAATAAACATGCTTACATATTTATAATAAATTATAATTAATTAATATTACCAATTTTTTTATATTGTCCATATACAAAAAATTACAAATTAGGATAATTATTTCATTCATATTATTGGAAAGAGTTGCAGTTTTCAAATGATGATGTGCAAGAAGTATGTTAACCGCAGTTGGCATAAATAACAATGCATTCAAGAGATGCTAAATATACCGTGAAGATTTTTTCTTGCTTGATTAAAAAACTTTTAATTAAAATATAAATTTCCGTTAAATAAATAGCAATTATACATGTTTGATCAATAAAATAGATCAATAAATCGATTTATATGTAATTTACTATAGAAACGCTCAACATAGCATTCGTCAAATTGACCAGGTGTTTTTGTTTTTTTCCAATGCTTCTGCCATAAAACTACCATTTTCTTTCCAATAGATAAATATAGTTTGAAATAAATGACAATGGAACTTTATTACATAGAATTTTTTCTTTTCCATCTAAGGGGCAAATGTCCAAATTTTAAATGTTGTTTTTAAATATTTTTCAAATTTATCAGAATGAAAAAGAATCGCATAAATGTTTCAGAAATTCTTTCCATATATTTAGCAGCTAGCTAACTCTAATAATATATTTATCCTGCAATATATAGATTTTTTGCTAATACTTTGTCATTTGTCAAAACATAATTTCAAAAAGCTTACAATAAACAAAGAGCTGTTTGCTCGTGTGAATTTAAGGAGACATGAAAAGGACCTTGAAGAGGACCTAGAAGAGGAAATTATTATTGATAATTTTATACCATGTTAAACTTTTACCAGTGACATAGTAAGAAATTATAACTAAAACATTAGCATTGACAAAAGTAAGAAAAAAAAACACAAACTACAACAACTGATACAAAATAATAAACCAAAAAATACAAACATTTCCATGAAAATGAAATTCTCAAAGAAAAATTAAACTGGTGACAAGAATGAGCTCTATGCTCTACTAAGAGATGACAGAAGAAGACACGCCTGGGGCATGCAAAATTCCAACTCAAAAAATCAATTATTTTAACAATTCAAAAAACTTTAATGATCAATCAATATCCAAGATCATGATTGTTTATATTCTATCAAGATAATCAAGTAGATACAAACAAAAATTCCAAAAACATTAACATAGATGATATAACCTCAGAAATTACTGATGATTTAATGTACATATTTGCCCTGAAAATGCATTGAAAATGTATGGAAAATGCAGAGTGCGAGATACCCTAATTAGGTCAAAATTAAGTGATGTAACATCATATCGATCAAATAACAAACTTCTTTTTAAAAAATAAAAATTTTATCAGAGCCTTCAACTAAAGAGATACAAACATTAAACCAAAGGAAATTGTAGCAAATATATCAAACTTTTAGTCTACAGAGAGTTTTTCATATATTCTAAAGAAATTGAAAAAAGATACTAATAGAAAAACTTTATAAACAAATGAGATAGAGACTTGAGCAATAAAATTATAAAAAGTTTTGTTTAACTTTATTATGAAAAAAAAAAAAAAAAGTTAAAGTTATTCAATTTATGATTAAATTTTATCATAAATTTACATTGTAGCTGATAAATTAATAAATTAATATAAATTTCTTTTTATAATTCATGTTTTCAAAAAAATATATTCTTGGTTGAATTTGTTGTCATTACATGTGTTGGAATATATGACCAGCCTGCAGTAAGATTTCTATTTGTTTATGCTTTCAATTTCAAAAAAATTTTCTAGTCTAGTTTTAATACTTACTTTCAAGTCAATTACAAATTCTGTTCAGAAATATGGAAAACTTCAAACAGAATATGGACTGGTGATTAAATCAAAGCCGTCAAATCACAATGGTGATGTAACAAATTTCTGTGTTGCTATATGTACATTACTAATCCATATTCTTTCAAACTTTACCATTTTATCATGTTAGTAACATTTAAAGATGGGACCGCAATTAGCCGCAACTAATTGCAGCATATGAAAATTTAATTGCAACTAGTCGCAATTAGTAGACCACTTGAAAAATTTATTTCAAACTTTGTCCATTTTATTAATTAATTATTCAGAAATTATTCAACAATTTATCCGAACTTTATCCATTTTATTAATTAAATTTCTTCAGTAAATACTCGGTTATTGATCCAAATTTTATCCATTTTATTAGCATATAAGTGAAATCCCATTTTTATGAAAAATGGAACCATAGATTCCGTGAATATGATACATTTATTATTATTATGATGGAAAAACACGGAAATGTATATTTATTAAAAACACCGAGTTTAATAATGATGGAAAAACACTAATACCACATTAAGATATGAAAAAAGTAATTATAAATTATGCAATATTATATCAATATCATCCATAGCTTGAGTTTTGGGCATGTTCAGAAAATCCATCAAATGATCGTACAATAATAAGATAAATCCGCTAAAATGGGTGTCCATATAATCAATCCATTAGAAGTCGAAACACCAGTAAAGAATCATAAGTTTTAAAATAAATTCTGGAATTGTTTTAATACTTCAATCAGATGAACAATTCTGGATTGGATGGTAAACCAAGGGTATTTATTATCAATAATCGCAGATATCATGAACTGCAAGAAAATCTGAAGGTATTTTTTATCTTTTCTAAAAATTTTCTAGATTTCAAATAATCTAATAAATGGATCAAAAAGATATTCACGAATAAATGAATCTGGCAGTAGTTACTCGAAATAGGATATCAGAAGTCAATAATCAGGGGCTTTATGGGTTTTTTATGGATAGACAATGCAACTATGAGTGAGTTCTTATGAATTGATACTGAAACATACCCTCTAATTCTTTATTTGAAGGATAACAAGTAAGAACTTGGAAAATCTCGAGGTTACTTATCCTGATGGAATTGTGGGTGTTTGGCAAGCAAACGGAACATAAGAAAACAATGATAATTCTAAAACTGAAAACGTCACAAAAATAATTTTTATTATGCATTCTTTGATTGCTTGTGTTAGAAAAAATTTTTTTTTGTAATTATAATATAATTTCAAGTATTTTATTATATAAAAATAATTAATAGCAAAGTATGTACATAAAAAGAAATCAATTATTCACGCCCACAGATCTCTATGAAATTTTAATTTATAATTACTATAAATATTCTTCTTTAAACGCCAAAATCCCCATCATTGATTACATAATTTCATCCATTCCCACGATACATCTCATCTATATTATCTTCTCTAAACGCTTTAACATTTCTTCCACAATTAGACCTGATAATTCTTCTGTAACACTGGCCTTTAAATAAACAATATATTCGTTTAAATTATATTGATTTTGGTAATATAAACAGATAGATATACAGACAGGTATTTATATCAACTTGATATGAGCTATTTGTCCTAGTTGTAGTGAAACCCGTCGATGATTTTGATGATATTATAGCCGTGAAAAATAACTGTAGATTACACTATAGATGACTGAAATGAATCCCTTTGAATTCACTTAATGGCTTTCTGATTTTGTCATCATTAACATCAGCATCATTACTTCTATCGCCGACGCCATCAAAATCCTCCATATCATTCAAATTAATTCTGCCGGCAGATTTCATGAAACCTTGTAATGTATTACTATTACAGAATACTTCATTTGTCATTCCCCTCTACCAACTCTTCCATATCAGCTGTAATATTTTTGCATCCCTTTATGAAAAATTGATATCATCATCACCGCCATCATTAACAATATACTTCTCGAATTATCCTAGAAAAAAAAACTAAAGATGGCTAGTCCGTTGAAAATGAGGAGTTTTGTAGGTGGCTGTGAAGAAAAATCACTATTTGATAATTAAAAATACATTTTATATGTAGTTATCCATAATTTATCTAATTCATCAGTAATTGCAATCTTTTATTTTCAAAAGATCATCTTTGAAATTTTTAATTTATAACGGAAAAATGTTTTTTCTCGAGTGGCAAAGTAAAATCTATATAACGTCAGTTTCTATACAAATAGAGTCTAAGTTAAAATTGTACCTGTAACGTAATTAGCAATTAAAAAAATAATATTATTATCATATGAATGGATCTACAAGGGGATCATTTACAAATTTGGTATACATAAACAGTAAAAGTCTTGTTTTTACTCGGCGTCAATGAACAAAATTTTTATGAAATTTAATCCTCGGGAAGTAAATAAAGTAAGAAAAAATATTCCTTTTTTTTTCAAAAATAATTTTTTTAAAACACAAAATGGTTTTATCACTATCTAAATTTTTGATATTTTTTATGTCAATAATTCTTTTATTAATAATGATAACAATAATATCATCATTATCTCTTCCAAAGTTTGGATTAACACCAGGAAAGGAACCAAAACAACTTACTGGATATTTTTTACACGTTACAGATTTTCATCCTGATACTCATTACATATCAGATGCTCTAGTAAAATTAAAATGCCATCATCAAAGACCATCCAAGCTTAAAAAACCTGCTTATATGAAAAAAGGTATTTCTGGTCCTTGGGGTGCTGAAGCGACCATATGTGATTCTCCAATCAATTTAATTAATGCCACTTTTGAATGGTTGGAAAAAAATTGGAAAAATAAATTGGATTTTATTATTTGGACCGGTGATAATTCCAGGTATATTGTTATTATTCATTGTAATTGTAATCATTTAAATTTGAATGATATTTTTAGTTGAATTTTTTATTTATTTGATAATTAGACATGATAGTGATGATCTTATTCCACGCGAACCACAAGAAATTTATGATTTAAATCAATTCATAACAAATAAATTCCTTAAAACTTTTACAGACACAAAAACTATACATATAGAAAAACGTCATCGTCATCTTGAAACTATACCAATAGTTCCTTCCATTGGCAACAATGATCTTTTCCCAAGTAATATTGTTTCTGGTGGTCCAAATGATGTCCTTACAAGTCTTCACGAAATTTGGTCACAATTCATACCAACAGGTCAACACCAATATTTTCTTAAGGGAGGATATTACTATGTTGAAGTTATACCTAGAAAACTCATTGTTGTTTCTTTAAATACCTTATACTTTTATAAATTAAATACTGCTGTTAACGGTTGCAAAGTTGAGACTCAACCTGGCACTATTCAATTTAGATGGTTGAACAATGTTCTTAAAAAAGCTAGAAAGCATGGGATGAAAGTTTATTTAACAGGCCATGTTGCACCAAGAAGAAATCAATACATGCCATCATGTTATAAAGAATATGGAAAATTAGCAATTAAATATCATGACATTATTTTGGGTCATTATTATGGACATTCAAACATGGATCATTTCTTTTTTATTAGCTCTAAAAATAAACATAAAAATGTGGGAACATTGATGAATGGTCTCAACAATATTGATGATCTTGAGTATGATGATGTTGATGCTGCTGCTGATCCTGCTGCTGAAGACATTAGTTTGAATAAGGAAATAATAAACAATAGCAGTAATGATTCATCTACTTTACCGCACAAATTGCAATTGAACTTCCAATCATCCCAAACAAATATTAATGATGATAATTATGAAAACAGACCAGTTGATGCTAAAATTTATGATGTTGATAAGTATTTAGAAAAATTATTTTCTCACTACAAAACTGTTCCGCGGGCAACAAAAGCTGTAACAAAACAATGTGCTGTTGTCAATATTAATCCTTCGATAATTCCAACATTTTTTCCTGCTCTTAGAATTTTTCAATATAACATTACTGAACCATCACAGCCACCAGCATCAGAATTATTTATAGATAATGATGATGATAGTGATGATGATGATGATGATGATGATGATGATGATGATGATAGTGATGATGATGATGATGATGACGATGATATAAGTTTAAATAATAACGATTCAAATAATGGTGACCGTAAAATAAACGAGCCTCATGAAGATGATTCAACTTCACCTGCACATTCAAATCTATTTTTGACCCCATTAGGTTACACACAATATTTCATTAATCTTACAGAAGCCAACCAATATCCAAATATCACACCAGAATTCAAAGTTGAATATAATACTTGGGATGATTATGATATGAAAGATTTAACTGTTTCAAGTTGGATTCACTTGGCCAGAAGGATTGCTAATCACGGTTTAGGAAGTTCATTATGGGAAAAAGTTAGGGAATATTTGATGGTTAGTACAAGGTCAATAATTAAGCAACGTAAATTAAAACATCAAAACTGTATTTATTCTAGATGCATGTCTAAAGGTCCTGAAGATTATATTGCTACTGATTTAATAATATAATTTTAATATAATAGTTTTACATATAAATTATAATTAATTAATTATTATTTTCTTTTCAATGTATTTTTCAATGTATTTTTATATATTATTGGGATTATAATAAACATAAACAAGTTTATCATGGACTGATATAAATTTTTTTACTATTCCATAATTGTTATATAACATTTTTATACACGGCGAGTCTCAATTTAATGGACATCCAGGAAATTTATCCGCTAAATCAAGATGTTCTGATACAGTAGTTATATAAAAATAATAATAAAAAAATACATTCACTCGTTTAAAATGTCAACATTATGATAATATTTTATTCTTGTTTGTGTTTGTCCTTGAGAACTTTTATAAATTTCACAGTTCAACTTCTTATCTTTATTATTATAATCAACCTATGTTTTTATAATTATCATTAGATAAATGGAATAATGGTATGAATTGCAATATCTGCCAAGTTTTCACATTGATAAATGATCTAAAAATCCTGCTGGTTTTCTAGCAAGTTCATTCTAATTAAAAAAATAGATTCCTTTGTTTTTTTTTATTTTTGTAATTTAATTGCAGTAATCATTTTATGTTTTTTAATTAATTGTCATTTATTTTTTATAATGGTCTTTTTTTGAAATTATGCCTTTTCTTTCTTCTCGTGTTATTGCATCTGTTTTTTCATTTATTCATTTCTTTCTTGTGCCTAATAATAATAACAAAGAATATTAAATTTTGGATGGTATTGGTGATAATGTTGGTTAAGGTTTAAAAATTTTTATTATATTAAACTTCTGATACTCAAAATCTCCACGTCCTACATATAAAAGTTTTCAAGAAACATTTAATTGATGATTCGTCAATTAAAGCCTTTTAATGTTTTTAGATTACGTACTAACACCATAATTAATATAATTAATATTGTTCAGACAACTATATAAACAACAATTTTTTACCCAACTTTTTCATTTCCATCAAAAAAATCCAACAAGTCCTTCAAAAAAAAAAAAAAAGATTTAAATTTGATCATTTTTTAACTTTCGACAAGTTATTAAAATTGCTCGTTGATCGAGTATATAAATATAAAATTCACATATTATTTAATTATTTATATAATATATACAATTATTTCTTTTTAAACAACAAAAAAAAATCTTTTCAAAGTGACAAAATATATTTTCTCTTTTTACTTTAAAAAATCATCTTCATCGTCATCATCTCCACCATCTTCTCCAAAATCTATTTTTTCACCTCCAAAAACTTCAAACGTCTCAATTTCTCGTTTCTTTTGATTGCCATTGAAGACTTCTTCATCAAATCGCGTTATTGAAGCTAAATCGCTTAACGAATCGGTTCAAATTTTAATCAAAATTTTTAATAAATATAAAAGTATCGATCTTGAAATTTCAAAAGGCTTTTTGGAACAATCCTACTTTATCTCAAATGTAATTAAGCCCCATACTACTAATAGAATTGGTAATGACGATTTTGATGTTGAAAAATTGGTGGAAACAAAAGAATTTGGTTTTTTTATGGATAAGTTATACTTGATTGTAGAATTTAATTCGAACCACATGACCAACGACGAAAATCAAGAAGATGTGAATACTAAAGATAAATTAAGAGATTATTTGCAATCTTTGAGAGTTTTGACTAATGAGCTGACCTTGAACACTTATAAGCTGAAAACTACTAGCACTAATGATGAAATAATCAATGATCGGAGAGAATAAATGTAACAAAATTTAGATTTGGGTCACGATAATTTGGTATCTTTAAATAATCCAATTGAAATTGTTGATGACGATAATAAAATCAGAAAGAAAAAACTTTATAAAAAAAATTCGTGGCAGAACAAGAAATTGGATTTTTACCAAATAGAAATGACGTTAAGGAATTGGAAAATGAATTGATTGAATTAAAATCGCTTGAAAAATGTCAATATATTCTAAATATATAAAAAATTCGCGATGTTCATTACTCAATTAGGATTTATGCCAGAGTTACACCATCGATAAAAAAAGAAATTAAAGGGGGAATTCTGTTTTTTTTTTTCTTCAATAATAGAGAGAGAGAGAGAGAATAATATTGAAGTAGGTACGAGTAATACTGGTGGCAAGCAATGAAGGTATACATACTTATTATCTTGAAATTAGTTTATAAAAATTGATAGATAATACATCGTCTAACAAACCATCTATTAAATTTCAAAGAACCACCACAAGTACCACCCAACCATCCATCACATTAAGGATACCCGCTGGCTGCAACTTTTGATGATGGTAGGTAATCGTGACAGATATTATTACACTTCATTAATCAAATAAATGACTTCATTTTTATACAAAAAAAAAGTTTATAAAAAATTTCACTGTCTTCCATGTAGTTTTAATAGTTATTATTATTTCTCTTTTTATTCTCAAGGATCAACGAACGAACGACCGACCTTTACACATCTTTGGTGAATTTATTTACTCTGGAAGAGTAAAAAAATATTCTGATATTCATACCATCTTTCCTTGATTTTTTAAAAACTAATCCCACTCCCCGTCGCTAAGGATAAAATGCAATGGAATTCACAGCGTGATCGGGAGGCTGTATATTCAGTTAAATTGCATTTTGTATCCTTCTCCTTTTACGGAACATGAAGGAGAAAGGAATTACGAAGTCTCATCCGTGATATGGATTTCACCCTTCGAAAGCTACAACTTGACGGGGTTGCAGCAGTTGCTGTGATCACTCGTTGGAGCGATTAAGGAGGTAATGGATAGAACCTGTACGGATGCGGGAAAGATAATTTTATTAAATCTGACACCTAAATAAAATACGTTAGATTTATTGGTCATATAAAAAATTTTCATTTCTCATGCATGGTCATAGTATTATTATTACTTTGGTGATGCAATATTTTCTTTATTTATTTGTAATGATAATATCAATTATCTTTGCTGTCCCATTAAGGAGAAATGCAAAAGGAAGGTAAAACTAAAATTATTCTGTGATTGGGACAAATGTTTACTTGTAGCCAACTAAGCCATTTCTTTTTTTGGCAGGCGGGGAAAGAGAATATCTCCATTCGAAACTATTTTAAAAGATTGGGATAATTTTGTTATTATCCTAACTCTAAAGAATCGGGGGATCGTAGATTATATGAAATTTTTGATATTATTATGTAAGCTTTAAAATAAATTTATGCGTTGAATTGTTTTTTCAAAATAATCAAATTCCTTTTATTTCCAATTGATAAAATTCTAGAAAATCTGGAAGTATGAAGGTTTATATATATAATCTCCGGAACTTTCATTACAAATTGGTATAATTTTTTATATGATTATCGTGTATATTTTTGCATCAGGATTATTATTAAAAAATTCCATTTTAAAATTTCAGAGAAAAAAAAAGATATGAACTAGCTTTACAGAAAATTGGCAATAGCATATCATGTCTATTTTTTTTATTTAACAAGGTGATTTGATAAACTTTCAAACAAATCTAAATTTATTTAATTATGTTATGTAATTATTGAGATATACAATTTTTTGTCATCGCAGTTTTTTTCTTAACACAAAATGATGAATATTCTTACGCCCGATCCTGATGATGCTAATGAGAAGGGAAATATTCAGATGGAACATTAACATGAAAAAAGAAAAACAACTGATACCTGCATTGTAATGTGAAATAGTAATAAGTAAAATCGAGATCAACATGGAAGTATTATTTATTTTATTTGTTTATTTATCATCATCAGATTTACTATTTATCAATCACTTGATTGAGCATTAACTCATTATTATATAATCTGTATGTTACAAGCTTTTTGAATACTTGATAAGAAATTCATTGATAGAAGAGAAAGATGGTGATGATATTCCTTTAACTGGAAATTAGAACAGACAGTATAATCCTCGTGGCTGGACACGTAAGAAAATTTCATTTAAAATTCGTTGAAACGAAATTATTATATAATAATATTATATACTAATTCACCTCAACAAATCTATGTTGTGCGTGAAAAATGAAATTTATGCAGTTGAGCATACACACGTGGATTTTTTACCAATCAATATATGTAATATAAAAATACAAACTCTACGATCTCCTCCACATTTGCCAACTTAAAATTGGCATATAAGTATTTCATAACATATACTCCAAAACAATGTTGTTAATTCCTTATATTTTTTTTTTTTGTTTTATTAGATATTCAAAATAAACTTTAAACAAAAAATTTTTTTAAAAAAAATATAATGACGTTAAGTGAAAAGAGTAAGTATTTTCATAACTGTAGGAATCATCACATTCTATAGTATATATAAAACAATTTCTAGTATGGTTTTGTTTGAGCATCAACATTAGCCAATCACATTATTATTATATCAATATTTTATTTATTCGTTGCGTTGAGCAAAAATTTATTTATTATTATTTATTTTATTTAAAAAAATTATATACAAAGGGAAATTGTTTACGGATTTAATAAAATTAATAAAAGATCCATTGCAAAAAGAACCATCATGTGAATCAAAAGTTATTTATAAATTTGAAGATTTAGAAAAAATTTACAATTTGAACACTTGTAATAATAAAGATAATTTTTGTTTGTAAAATCACGTGTTTTGATGTTTGAGAGGTCTTCACACCGTGCCCAAACCATTAATCAAGCTTACCCGTATATGAGATTTCATACTAGTACTAGTATGGTTTTTCTATACATTTTCCGTAGATTTTTTGTATGGAATACACTCCCTGGACAAAAGTTTCGGTCACTACAAAACAATTAATTACGCAAAAACGTACATAATAAAACACAAATAAATTTTATCAAATTGTGACCAAAGTTTGCAAGAATATGTATGCAAAATTTCAAATTTTTGTAATGTTTGGGAGAATAACAGTTAAAAAAAATAAAAAGTTCGACCAAAAATCTTCTGAAAAATCGTAGTTTGCCAAAAAAAAATCAGTTTCTCGGAAACTTACATAATAACCACACCTGAAATCGTGACATATGAAAGATTAGATTCCGAAAAATTATGTCATATGTTTTTTATACAAGTTTTTTTGTAAAAAATTGTTTTGAAATTTTTGAAATTTTTGATAAAATTAATAAGTCAAATACCCAAGTATGGTTTTTTTTTCCTGATAAGTGATCTTACAGAAAGTTCCTTTTTGTTTATATATTTTAAATTCGTAGACGTAATGCTTGCTAGCATTAACTATTATTGTTGATGCTACTATATAATAAACACAATTACTAAAACTAGCCCCCCATACTGCAACTGTAACTAAATCCTATGGATCTCCGCTCATAATAACTCAAAAAAATCACAATAGTTGCTACTATAAGAAGGGTCGAGATGAACACTGACTGTGATGATTGCAAAAAAAAACAAAAATTATCACAACTATTCAATGCTATCTACACCTCCAACTCTGAAATGTTGTGAAGTTTCTGGTGGTCCAGAATAGGGAAAGGAAATATATGCTCTTAGCCCAACTACTAAAGTAGTTGTACATAAAACATTGCTTTAAATCATGTATTGCTAAGCTAAATTGTGCTAATGGAGTTTTCTTGGTTCAATCTGTTTCCATTACAATCAAGACGAGATTTATTTGGGAATAATATTTAGTATTTTTTTTTGATATATACACTTGACATTTTAATTTTATTTAATTCGCCATCCAACTGCTGTGGGCGTTGGATGTTGGCTAAATCGTTAAGCGATCCATTGAAGAAGAATGAACGTGGAGTTCAAATAATTAAAAAAAAATTTCTTTCAAAATAAAAATGATTACTAATATTTCTCCTAATTTCATAAAATGAAAAAAAAAAAACAAAGCATGCTTGAATTGTCTTTAGTGCCTGAATCTGAAACACATATATGCAGGTCAATATTAGTATGCAGAGCTACTTTTACATACATTCGAATTGTGTTAACTTCTTTGAAGTTAAAAACTCTGATAGCAATACATAATAATATTAATAAAATTGCGATTGTGCCGTTTTTAGCATATGACTTTGAAGCACATAGGCATCATCAATGTTGGTACGTAGAACGACATATAAGATAGGCTTTGGGATTTATCCAAGCTTTAATTTGAAAGATTTAAAAATGTTGTATGTGAAATTGAAATATTATAGAGTGGGGTGAAATTCTGATTGGCTAATTTTGCAAATTCACATCATTTCACTTTCACGTACAACATGCTGAAATTCACTAGAGTTTGGTGAAGATGATAAAGTGAAGTTGTTTTTAAATTATGCAACTTTTATGTTTCAAGATTTATTAACAATTAATTCTGTTGGAAAAAAATTTAATAAACTGTGAATTACTATATCACTAGGAAGCGTACGAATAATATTACTGTTTGTTACACACCATTCTTTCGCAAATAATGTAACCGTTATTATTATTCTTAAAAATATCTACTCTATCCAAGTCAAAATCTATATTTTTATATAATGTTATATGATAAACTATTGTCATCGTTGTCACCGGAAAGAAAGGCGTTTGTACATAAAATTAATACTGAAATGGGTAATAATGCAATAGCTAATTCTGATGAAGAAAGTAGAAAAGATTATTTTTTTTCATTGGTTGAGAAAAACAAGGAACTTTCTGGAAATGAAAAAGAATATTGTAAAGAAAAGTTTATTTATGATTTTGAATTAAATAATGCAACTTATAAATGGAGCAAACCAAAAGAATGTAACAAGTGCAAATTGACAAGATACTCTGATAGGTTCTGTGAAGGTTGCATTAGTTTACAATTACAGAGTCTTTACACCACTTGGACATCTGGAAATAACATAATTGATGATTTCATTCAACAATATCAAATGAAATCATCTTTGCCAGGCTATATTTTAGAATGGATACCTTTTGAACAATTTGAAAAAGTAACAAAGTTGACAGAAGGTGGATTTAGTTCAATTTATATTGCTACATGGACAAGAGGACAAATAGTTGATTATGATGAAAATAAAAAGGAGTTTAGTTATTTTGGAGGGAAACAAGTAGTATTAAAAAGTTTAAATGATTCAAGTAATCCAGGAAAAGGCTTTTTTGATGAGGTTGGTAGTTGTCATTTAAAACA
>CAJVPN010001003.1:0-18840 GCA_910592215.1 Entrophospora candida
TCATGCATTTTCTTTTACAAGTAAAAAATATAATGTGAATTTTTCTATTGATAAAGAACTCTTCCAATAATTTACCATCACCTATTCCAATCATAGAAACAAAACTTATTAGTAAAAACTTATATTATTTACTAAGGAATTATACATTTGAGATGTGGATCATAGAAGTTGACTTTGTTTCCATTGTCCATGCCTCACCAACCCAATGATGTGACATTATTCCTAAAAACCAAATGGTGGCTTCTTGTTTGTTTTATTGAAATTACAAGTTTAAATAATTTATTGTGACATGATTAAGAATTGAAGGCATAACTTTCAACAAGTAATTCTTTTCCGTTTTTTTAGTAAACCATAGTTAAAATCTTGCGAGGAAATAAAATGAGTCTCAAAGAACGCGTGTACAAGATATCACGTTTCTGGTTAATGAAAAAATTCGATTTTGTAGACGTGCCGATCGCGTGAAACGTCGTCCGACTGATATATGGTAATACGTAATAATAATACTGTGTAACTATTGACTAAGCACAATTCAAAATCATTCAGCAGCCCCATATTTTTTTACTCGCTTCTGTTCTTTACCAGAGAGTATAAATAGAAGACTCTTTGAAAATATTATAAATATAAATATAAAATATAAAAATATCATATAATATTTATATAATAATATTCAAACATTTAAGCAAAAAATAAAAAAATGTCTAATATAATTGTGGTATGTTTCAGTATTTCTTTTAAAAATGATAGATAGTAGAAAGATATATTTTCATAAAATCTAATAATCTAATGATGCATTATTTTGTTGTTGTTGATAATTTGTAAAAAAAATATTTTTTTTTGTAAAATAAAAATAGAATTTTAAAAATATTATTATTCATATTTATTGCTTTATTATTAATAATTAGCCAGGTGTTTATACTGCAGTTATGAAAGATGTAATTGAAAATGTGAAAAAAGACTTTAAAGACAGTGGAATTGATGAAGCAGTTTTATATGAACTAGAGCGTGTGAGCAATATTATTATTTTTTTAATAAATATTGCCATTATTATTGATTATTATATATACTTTTATTTAATATATATAAATATATATAATGATTTTTAGAATTGGCTACAAAAACTTAAAAGTTTCAAGGTTGCATCTTGGAATCATATCGATGGAAATGTAGGAGAAGAGACTAATGGCAATACAACAAATGTACCATTTATTCTACCCGCTACAACTACAGAATCAACTAATGTTTCATTAAAAGTAATTAGAAAATAAATAATAACATCATAATAGTAATATATAAATATTATTATTATTATATAATGAATATTGTTATAATAAATCTATTTATATATTTCAGTACCCATCAAATGAATTTGAAAAGCCACCCCCAGCAGCTGCAGATCTTCCAACTCTTGCAATCAATTCTGATGCTACTTCTAATGGAATGAGAAAACCCCAATCTTATATGGTATCTAAAATATCTAATTTATTTCTTATTGTTATTAAAGATTATTAATAATATTCTATGCTATATGTTTTTCCCTGTTAAAATAATTTCTTTTTCGCGCCCTCCTCTAAATAATAAATAAATAAAAGGATGCTAATAATGTCTACACGAAATCAAATATACCTGATTCC
The DNA here is from genome assembly GCA_910592215.1 of Entrophospora candida. Classification (NCBI taxonomy): domain Eukaryota; kingdom Fungi; phylum Glomeromycota; class Glomeromycetes; order Entrophosporales; family Entrophosporaceae; genus Entrophospora; species Entrophospora candida. The sequence continues at coordinate 1,632 of CAJVPN010001003.1, forward strand.
AATCATAAATACCTAATCAATCATATAAATAATCAAAATCATCTTAATAACAATAATCATCATCATAATAATAATATCAATAATAATAATAATAATTCATTAACACAATCACAAACTCAATCATTATCATCATCTTCATCGCCGTCAATAGCACCAATACCACCACCACTAACGAGCGTTCCACAAATGAATATTTCACAAACAAACATTCCACAAACGACATATCCTGATACATATGAGAAAAAAAGAAAAGATAGCACCACTAAAAGGAAATCGTATGTTGATGGAGACGATATCAATTCTGATCTTGATGATTCAGATGAGGATGAAGCAGCTGCTGAAGGAGAATTTCAAAATATCATTTTATGTTTATACGATAAGGTGAAATAAAAAAAATTTTTCTTTACCATTATTGTTTTATTCAATTACTGAACATTATTAATATATTATTTATATTATCTATGTAGGTGACTCGCACAAAAAATAAATGGAAATGTCAATTAAAAGATGGAATTATGTCAGTAAATGGAAAAGAATATCTTTTTCAAAAAGGGAATGGCGATTTTGAATTTTAGTTGATATTGGTGGTAGTAAAAATAATTAATACTAAAAAAATAATAATAAAATTTTAAATAATAAAAAAAAAGGGATTATAATAGAGATTTTTATAATATTAAAAAAAAATTAAAGAAATGACTCATTCATTTTTATCAAATTATAAAAATTTATTATTATTTTATTATTATCATTTTGGCAAATAAAAATGTTGATTTTGCTTTGCTTCCAGATCCATAAAAATAAATAAAAATCGTTGATTTTATAGAGCAAAAATGCTTGCTTTTATTCATTTATCTAATGTAACATCTATTTCTATATTTAGAAGTCAATGACCATTTAGAAAAAAAAAGTCTTTACTTTTATTTGAGATGAATAAAAAATTATTTAAAGATAGGAATATTTGGACCCTAAACTTGCTGTCGAAAGGTCTCTGCTTCACTTCAATGACTTTAAATCTGGATTTAAAGAAAAATAAATGAGAGTTGTGGAAAATTTTTTATTATAGATACTGTGCACTTATTTGTGATTATAGTTATATATATCAATAAATGATATAATCCATTTTAAAATTTTAAAATCAGTTGTCAAATAATTTTGAAGATTCGGCTTGTTGTTGTTGTGTGATTATTACATTTGGGTAGGGATATTGTTGAAATTGATCGAATTGGTTCATGTCAGGACCTTCATAAAATTGTTGAAGATATAAATTTTCTTAAACCATCTCGCCGGCAGCACCAACTTCATTGTTGTCGTTGCCGTTACCATCTCCATTACTATTATTATTTCTGTTGCTATTGATATTATTATTATCGTCATGGATGTTGTTGCCGTTGTTGTTGTTGTTGTTGTTGTTGTTGTTACTGTTGTTGTTGTTGTTGTTGTTGTTGTTGTTGTTGTTGTCATCCTCATTATTGTTGTTGCTGTTATCATCTTCATTACTATTATTATTATTTCTATTGCAATTGATATTATTATTATCATCGTCATTGTTGTTGTTGCCATTATTATTACTGTTGTTGCCATTATTGTTGTTGTTGTTGTAACATAGATATACACGTCTGTGCTCAGCAGCTGCAAGAACTGAAAGTTTTATAAAAAATAATCTTACTTCTAACGAAGCAATCTCCCATTCCTTTCTCGCATTAATTGAGATTCTGCTGGCCGCAAGATTTCTTTCTTGAAGACCTTTGCTAAAATTTCGTCTGAATAGAATGAATTCATTCTGTGGCCTAGGGATATAACTTTTTTTTAATGATCTACTTTTTTTGGTTGGAGCAATTAGCTCTTTTATGGTAGGAAAATTTATTTTATACGGTGGATTGTCTAAAAGCGATTCGTTGTCGATATTCATCTTAAGATGTCTCCGTTCAGAGTAAGGAAAATTGCTGTGATATTTTTTTTCTCCGATTCTGCCAAATGTTCAATACTGATTGAATTTTTGTTGGTCTAGGAATATTTAAAGCAGTCTTTGATTGAAAATTTGAGACTTGTCAAGTGCAGCTATTATATGATTATTTGGTAAATGAATGGATAATGGAGGAAATAGAAACTTTAATATAAATAAACTTTATTATAAACTAATACTAATACTAATATAAAAATAAAAAACTTTTTTTCTATATGATGACGATTGTAACACAAATTTTGAATTATGAAAAATTTTTTTTCTTAGATCTATGTAAAGTCATGTCACATTTAACAAGTTCATTAGCAGAAAGGTACAACATTATTTAAAGTATTAAATTCAAGCTACGATGTTTATTGTTTGTTATGTTTAAAATAAACCTTTATACGATTTTTTTATACTTGTATAAAGTCAAGCTCTTTATTTAGATCCAGGTATAAAAAAACAATTTTTTATCTCTCTAGACAAAAATAATCATCATACTAATCACTTTATAACACATATATAATCAGCGATCAGAGACTGGGTTCTATTGCCGATTATGGTAGTGATGGTGTTAGTAGGAATATTTAGAGATCAAGTAACAGTTTTACTAGGAGGAACGTCAACGCAAAAAAAAATGACACTTAAAGCTATTAGGGAAACAAGGGTATTGACGCGTGGTGCAACTCTAAGAAGTTATGGGAATCACATACCACCATTGTCATTTCAAAACAGAAAAACATATTTATCAAATGCATTAAAAAAAGGAGATTATTTAAAGAATCCGGCGGCAGCAAATCAAATGGTTAATCCGATGACAGATCCTCAAGGTATGGAGATGATGATGGAAGGAATGAAAAAAAATATTGCAATGATTATACCTCAAACTCTTATAATGGGATGGATTAATTTTTTTTTTTCTGGATTTGTGTTAAGTAATTAAAATTTTTTCTTTATAATAATAATTATTTACATTCGTTTATAATGTTTATTTATTTTATTGACAAAGCGTTTATTTTTTTCATTTTGGGGTGTTAAGTTAAACTACCATTTCCACTTACATTAAGATTTAAATCAATGTTACAAAGAGGAGTTGAGACACCAGATATGGATGTGACTTGGGTATCGTCGTTATCATGGTATTTTTTGAATTTATTTGGATTGAGAAGTATTTTTACATTATTATTAGGCGAAGGAAATTCAGCAGATGGTGTTAGAGACATGACAGCAATGTCACAAATAGGTGCACCGGCAGCAGGCCAACCACAAGATTTTGCTAAATTACACTTGGCAGAACGTGAAAATTTAGAATTAACTACTCATAATTGGGAATTGGAAGATATCGAGTATAGATTGTTAGTATTGTATGGTAAAAGAAAACCAAGGTCTAATAATGGTGGTGATAATAATAAAAATGAAGAAATTGATTATAATGAGAAAAATAGTAATAGTAATAACAATGGAAACATTACTGAACATAAAAGTAAAAATAGAAGAAAAGGCGGTAAAAAAGATTGAAAAATAATACATATATACACATATACATATGTAATATTATAAGTTTGAGCGTATTTATTATTTAATTATTATATATATATATATATTAAAAAAAAAACATTGTTTAGAATATATTTTTTTCAATAATAAAATTAATGGAAAAAAAAAAACTAAATTATACTATAAATATGTGTTAATTACATTAATAATAATAATATTATTAATGAGATTGTAACATTAATCGTATAATGTACTAATAATATAATGTAAGATTGTGAAGTTGGAATATGGAATTTTTTTAACTTTTAAATTTTTCGTACAAGTATTTTATTAATAAGCAACATAATCAGCTCTTCTACGCTCTCTGTTGTTACGACGTCTACTACTGCTACTATTACCATCTCCAGATTCCTTGAATAAAATTAATAAGATTCTAACAAAAATACCAACAAGATCTATGAATAAATCCAAAGTGTGTGAAACAACATCAAAAGACTTGAGATGTGTTGCACGGTAAATAATAAGTTGAGTATCATACATCACTAATAATAATAAAATAATAAAATAAAATAAAAAATATTAACTTTTTTCTCTCAGATTATTGAATAATTATATACTTTTATAAAAAATTAATTACCATAACCAGAAAACATTAAAAGTCCAAGATAAAGTTCAACTGAATATAATGTTTTGGAATTTAAAAATATATTAACAAATGTCATCCAGAAATATAAACTAAGAAGTGAACCTAATAATCCACCCAAATAAATAAATGTTCTTTTATTGGTTAATAATGAAGCCAATGTGAATGTTCCAAACACCAAAGCTGTCAATATACTAGCGTTCATAATTATTCGTTCTCTATTCAGATTAGAGGATAATTGGAATAATTGTGAGGAACGTCAAATAATTTTTAATAATAATAAACTTATTTTTTTCAAACAAAATATATATATACATACGAATGATCAACTACAAGTATATAATCAATCAATGGCCCAATTGTAAGTCCTTCCATGAAGGCAAAGTTCTATTTCAATAGAAGAAAATTTATATTAAAAAATATTTCTTATTAGATAGATAAATAAAGAAAATAAATAAATTAAAACATACATATAAAAGTCCATAACGAATTGATTTATTATCAGGCGTATTAGGTAATGCTGTAATGCCAATAATTGAACCAAGAGCTAATAAAAATGAGAACGTCCCGCCCTAAATAAATTGTTTATTATTATTGTAGTAATAATATTGAATAAAATTTTCTAATACGATTAATTGATGCAAAAACAACAACAATAATAATTACCCCAAAGAAGAACAATCCGCTAATATGTGCATAAGTTCCAATTGCCGCAACAACACATAAGGTAGCAAGTGTACCGTATACTTGCGTTAAATGTCTTTTAACAGGTATTGTAAGATCACCGAAATTTTTAAATGCATCAAAAGCATTAGTGTCAAAAGTTTGAAAAGATGACATTTTTTTTTTTCACCGAATTATAGATTTGTTTTTGTAAATATTATACTATATACTAAAATTTTAATGTAGTGAGCGAGAAAAAAAATACAGAAAGACAAAATTCAAAAAAAAAATTAATAAATAAATACAGCAATGATACTTTGCCACGTTTCCAATATTGGTTATTGGTGATTATCTCGAAATTTCTAGTAATTTTATTCAACATGAAAATTTATCATATCAAAAATAATAATATTATTAATAAATCATCATTATTAAAAGTTTTCATACCAATAATATTTAATATTAGACCAAACCTCAATAATTACAATATCGATAGATCATATTCAAGCTCTTCTTCTTCAAAGCGATGGCTTGCAAGAAGAGATCGCGACAAATTTATAAAAAAAGCATTATCAGAAAATTACAGTAATTATAATTATTCTTTTAATGATATGAACATATATATGTGTGTACAATTATTTAATCAATTCATGAATAATAGGAGCTCGTAGTGTATTTAAATTGATAGATATGGATAAAAAATACAAATTAGTTAAACCTAATTCTGTAATAATTGATTGTGGCGCATCTCCTGGTTCTTGGTGTCAATATCTTTCAAGAGAATTATTTCCTGAATCCTATGATGATGATAATGATAATAATAATGAACAACAAGAATTACTAAAGGAAGAAAAAGAAGAAGCAAAAATTGCAGACCAATCATTATTAATAAAAACAGAAGAAAACAATAGCAATAATAATGGTAATAATAATAGTATGATAATTGGGGTTGATTTATTGCCAATTGAGATGATTCCAAATGTGAAAATAATACAAGGAGATTTTACAACATTTGAAACACAAAATAAAATTATAAAAATGTTGGGTGATAGAAAAGTTGATGTTGTTTTGAGTGGTATGTATATAGCTATTCTTTTGCATATTTATTCTGTTGTGATTTTCACTCTTTTTAACAAATATATTTAAAAACTAGATATGTCGCCTAACTCTTCTGGTCAACATTTTATAGATCATGTTAGATCAATGGTAATTCAATAAATCTTATTTATTATATTTCTTTTTTAGTGAATAAATTTATAATTTTGTGGATTTGTTTTTGGGGGAATAAAGGAATTATGCGAGTCCACTTTAATTTTTGCTGAGCAAGTATTGAAATCTGATGGAACTTTGCTTTGTAAGGTACGTTACATCAAACACTTGTGTGATATATATTTATATTAATAAAATTATTTCAAAAACTAGTTCTTGATGGGAGGCGACGAGAAAGAATTTAGAGAGAAATTGAAAAGTAAATTCAAAAAAGTTATTCATGAAAGACCATTGGCTTCGCGTAAAGAATCAACGGAATTATATTACGTGTGTCTAAAGTACATTCATTAACAGAAATATTTCATGCCAATCAAAAACTACCTTATTTTACTTTATTTTATTATAACATATATACACACATAAAATTACATTTAAAAACTCACATGTCCTATAATCTACTTACTTGACTGGTTGTTTACCTTTAACATTTCCTTCATTATTATTATTATTATTATCATCATCATCATTGTCATCATCCTCACCGTTATCATCATCATTATCACTGCTATTATCATCCTCTTTACTATTATTATTTTCAATTGATTTGTTTAAAACTCTTGTGATAGTTTTAACTTCTTCACCACATCTTAAACATTGCCAACTTCCATCTTCCTGGATTAATTTGATCTTAATACAGTAATAACAATACTTGTGACCACAGTTTGTTTCATATGGGTTATTAATTTTTGTAGAAAGCATTGTTGTTGCAGCACCACCACCAGAACTATTGGTTAAGGTAGATTGAGCAGATTGATTTTCATGACAAATAGCACAGATATGTAATGGCAAGAAATCGAGTGTGCGTGATTTGGTATAAGATGCTGGAAGAAGATTACGTTTTAGAATGTTTTTGACTTTACGTAATTTGATAAGCGGCATCAAGAATAAAAGAAATTCCTAACCAAAAAAAAAATATTTGATTTTTATGAAAATTAAATTTGAATTGATTATAAAAATGGTTTTTTTTTATTTGTTAAAAAACGAAACCTACTGTGAATGTTTGCCAGACCAATTGTCGATTTAGAAAGTCAAAACTAACTTGTCGGTTTATTGCTCTACGAGCATATACCAGACGCATTGAAAATAATCGATCAAAAATAGATCGATATCTAAATTATTTATTATTATGATGATAATAAATTGTTTTGCTACGGGTTTTTTGTGTATTCTTGAAAATATATATTTAATTTTATGTAATACTTACTTTCCGTTATATAAGAATATTAAGAAATTTACTAATGATGACATTTTATATAAATTTTCTAATTTTTGCAAAAATTTCCAAAATATTTTGCGCGGATCATCCTATATAATTAACATTAATGTTAAAATTAAAATGAATATTTATAGTATTCATTATTAAACAGTAATATTTAAATGCAAAATAATCCACATACCTCATTTAACTCACTCCATCCTTGAGCTATCACCAATCTATTTATACGCATCAAAACATATTGTCCTCCAACTGTCACAATACCATATAAATACTTTTGAAATTTTGTTAATGGTGCATCCTTTGCTATTGATTGCACTACATCATATCATATTATAAATTAACAATGATTATGATTATGATAACATTAAAAATAATAACAATATTATTAATTTAAAATTTGAAGAATTTTAAAAAAATTTCAAATAAAGTAAATGAATAATTTCACACATCCTCCTCCGTGTTGTTTCTCATTTCGATATTTTAAATTTAATAATTGCGCTCCGTAAGATGCTCCTGTCTCATATATTGAAAATCGATACATTATTAGTTGTAATATGGCAAGTAATTCTGGTTCAAATGTTTCTTTAAACCAAGGCTACAGTTATAATAAAAATGAAAAAATATGAGACGTATTATATAGTGATTTAATTATCATATATGTCTATCATATAAATGATAATCAACCAAATAATACTTTGAATAGTGAAAATATCTGCCATAGTTGTTCTTTTAACGTATCAAACAATTCAGAATCTAACAACTCAGCATCTAATTGACTAACACGCATTATTCTTAAAGGAAAGGATGGAAAAGTGCTCAACGGGTTTTTGGAAAGCGTGCTTTCTGCACTTTCCCAATCCTCCCTCCAAAATGCATTTTCATTATTCGAAATCATATTAATATTGGGTTAAAAACTTTGAGATCTTTGACGATCTTTTCTTTTATACTGGAGTAATAATGGTTTTCTATTGGTTGATCAGACAAATTTGGTGACGTTTGATTTTATAGGCCTGTTTTTATTATTTATATTATTATTTTTTGGTCCAAATTTAAAATTAATATTAAGGGTAGTTAGCCCTTTGAAATCATCTCTTTGAACAAGGGAAATAATAACTTATTGAACTAAACATCTAGACTTCCGTATCATTCACCATTGACTTACCAAAAATGGTATATAACTATTTCTCACTTCAGATGGAGCGTGTAACACAAACTAGTTGATTGATTGGTTATTTCTGTAGATCAATTCAAATTTAAAATCTTACTAAAAAAGGTATAATTATATCCATTTTTTTATCAATGATTCAAATAATAATAATAATAATAATAATAATAATAATAATAATAATAATATAACACAATAATAAATAATAATAATAATAACTAAAATATACCATTATAAGAAGGAAAGGGAAGGATTTTTAAAAAAAACATCTGCGGGGTGTATATCTCTAGTTTCATGATAAAAATTCAAAAAATTAATTCATTTCATTTCTGTTGTTATATTCTTAATAAAATAAGCAAATAATTGCTAACAAATAGACGTATATAAACCTTTTTTTCTTATTGCATCAAGGTCTCTCTCCTTCTTCTTGGAAAGAACTATTTACACATAATTTCAAAATTAAAAGGAAAATTTTCATTGTGTGCACAAATCAAACAAAAAGGGTTTAGAGCAACAATATGTATATATTTAAAAATGACTAATAAACACAATATGATGATCTACGCAAAACTTTAAAATTTGTAATTGACTTTTTTTGTAACTTGAAAACATTTCTTTAAAGAACTTCATAAAATTTCTTTTCGAAAACCACAAAAATAAAACAAATTTCCATTTTCCAATTTTCATTTACAAATTTTACATATTAAAGCTACGATAACATCATTAATATAAAATTAATTATTCAACATTCACCAATAATTTTCACCAACTAATCAAAGAAATATGGCAGGAGCTTTTAATAGTACTAATAGTAATAGTAATAGTAATAGTAATAGTAATAGTAATAGTAATAGTAATAGTGGAATTAATAAAATTATGCCAGAACAAGAACAATTTGTTTGTGAAATTACTGGCAACGATAGGCGGGAAGGCTATTATTATACCTGTATGTTGATATTTATTTATGTTATTTTTCTTGGATTCTTAAAAGTCTAAACGTTTTATTTCAAATTTTTTATTTATTTCATGGAATAAAAGTGGGTAAAAAAACTGGATGGCGTTTTTGCAAGTATCATTTGATCTTGTTATAATTAAAAAAAAGTAAATTCTATGGATTATATATATATAACTCATCATACTTTTCCTCTCTATATATATACAGGACAATATAAACTATTATATTAATAGTATTAATAGTAACAACAACAACAACAACCAAAATGGTAACAATAATAACAACAACAACAACAACAATAATAACAGCGCCCCAAGTTTTGGAGAAATTGCTTTCAAAAACTTGGCGGCTACCAACAATATCGATATCAATCTAAAAATAATCAAAAAGCCAAAAAACAAATGCTGTTTTGATGGCTTCGGTGTAGATGGATTAATGTTTCTAAGAAGTAACAACCTGGAAATTATTGGAAAGAGGTAACTTCTTTAATTGTTGTTATTGGGGCGGGGTAGAGAGAGAAAAAGTAATCAAGTTCGATAGATAATATTCATTAAGGATATTTTATCCTAACTTTTTTTCAATTTCATTTGATAGCGTGATTTATTGTATGGAATTGGCAGAACAATTGAAGTACAACTCTTTAATAATTTGCCTAGATAGAACAAATGCCAATCTGAGTAAGTATATTAATTAATAGATATTGATGATTAGTGCTTGTATTTGAAATTCACAAATCAAAATCAAGTGATAATCACGTAATTTCATTGGGTAGATGAGTTTCATGGCACAAACACTATTGACATTGTAAAAAATAAAAATACTAATTAATATCAATACATTAATCAATATAGATGCATTGATCCGTGATTACTTGAATTTTAATTTCGAGTTGATATTGCCTGAAACGTTTAATATGAACCTTTCAGGTTATATCCTTCTTGGAATTGAACTCTAAACACTTATATATATATGTTGTATGTGAAATGAAATTATGTGAATTCGCAATTCACATATGTGAAATTCAAATTTACATGTGTGAAATTCAAATTAGCTAATCAGAATTTCACCCTACTCCATAATATTTCAATTTCACATACAACATATACACCTAAACCTATATATATACACATACATCCACACATACATCAACACACATTTATATTTTATTATTGTTGTTGTTATTTTTGTTGTTGTTGTTATTATTGTATTATTTTTTACAAATTTCATTATTTTATTTATTTTTTTTTTTATACATATTACACTTATTACATAGAATCATCATTTTCACAAAAAAATTAAATAATATTAAATACTCAATATTCATGATATAAAGGTTTTCCTATGACAATCAATTCATTTGCTGTTGTTTGATAGATTGCATTTCAATCAAGAATTTTACTCCTTATCACACTAACTTGACATTATCTATTATTTTCTTCCCTTAATAATTATATTATTTTTCCAAGAATTCAAGTGGTCTATCTATCATCATTTACTGCCATTCTCTATCATGCATTTACATTTTATCACATTTTCCAAAACGGTTTCTTAATTGAAAAAAATCCTCATTTTTTAATTTTATAAATTTGCTTTTCAAAAATTTTTTGCCATTTGTAAAGCTGATTGTTTAGGAATTCCTTATATTTATGAGCTTTTACATTAACAGAAATTCTTTAACACTCAAGGAAAAAGAATTTCCAAGGCGCTGACCATAACTTTATAGAGAAAGCCCCAAATCACTGCTCCACCAAAAGACTCTATATGACTAGTTTTACATTCTGTTACGACCACACTATTATTTACAATTTAAAAAATTCCAAAAAAATATATTGATTGATTGTCCTTCCAAACATCTAGGCCTTATTCCTCCTACATTTGGATTTTATGAAAAACAATAATATGAGCAATCAAAGAAAAATCAAAAAAGAAAGATAATATATGGTCGTCGCACCGACCAGAATTTTTGACACAAAACAGCTCGTCACACAATCTGTTCACGGGAATTGAAGAGCAAGAATACAATTGCTTCACAGATCCCGAATAATGACCCTTCGTAGAGCTGGAAAAACAACATTTCCCTACTGTCCTTATATCATGATTTGTGATTTGCTCATGTATTGTATCATAAGCCTTTATAAATCCTCCATTTCATTCTAGACCATTTTTTTTCTCAAAAAGAATGTGCGTGTATTAAAGAATATATATGAGGTAATGTCTTGTAGCCATTAATTAAAGAACATGATCACATCTATTTTTATAAGTAAACTTATATAGGAATCCAAGAAAATAAATGATTATAATACTTCATCACTTGGAATATTTGAAGTTAGTTGTATGATTATTTTAATCCGAGCTTCTTTGTTCTTCTGATCCTAGTAAATCCTGCCAACGAATACTATTTTCCACATCACCATAAACAACTGCAAATAAATCTTTCAATCTGGATCTAAGCGAACTACATGATCACCTTCACTAGTGTTCAAAGGGTAAAAATTTTATCATCTACCTCTTTTTTCAAATTTACACTGACACTCATTCCATCAATCATTATACTGAAACCAAATCGCCCATTTGTTGTTGTTGCTATTTCAATATTCAATTCCATTCTCCATTAATCTTCATCTTTAAGATCTCATTAGAATCATCCAAGCTTATACATAATAACAGTTATAGAAAGCAACCTTTAAAGAGCAATCGAATCGATAAGGACGAATCTTTTTTGTAATTTTGAATGATGTAGAATAGTGAACAGGCTGTAACACTTTACCTCTTCTTATAATTCTTCTGCCATTTGCATCTGCTTGGTGATTTTTCTCAAAATTCTCCAAAGAAATCTCTTCGAGCTTGTTTGACATTTCATCAGATAGAGATTATTTTTCAGAATAATCTTTTCGCTTTACAAAAGATAAAGTGAAACTGAATTACAATAAAGATGTGGTCGGGATGGCATTTGATCGTTTTTCCAGCCTCAAGGATCCAGTGAAAACGATGTTTTCTCAGAATTAGTAAAGTATGGTTCTCAGAATTAGCTGCACATATTAATTTGCAGATGAACTAATTCTTTGTCCAAGATTGCTGAAAATAAATAAGCTCAAATAATTGCCTTCTATTATTTCAAAAAAATTTGTAGAATTTAATATTCTTTGGAATATATATTTGATTGGATGCAAGGAAGGATAACACGTTTTAACCAAATTTGAATATCATCTTATCTATATACAGACTTTCGCAAAAACTAACAAATTTGTACAAGGATGTATATTTACACAATCTATATTGCTAACCAATCTTGTTGCCTCAAATATGTTGGGAGGTCTTGAATTTTAATAATTGGCCCAAGTGTAGAATAGGCAAGAAACGAATTTGTTTCTGGATGGATCATTTAATTGTCAATCCTTATTTGAAGTATTGACTGGATATGGGGCATGCTGCAACAAAACCAGACAAAGTGAACATTGGTATTACCAAAAACTTCAGGGATCAAAATTTGTAATGTGATTATAATTTGTTATCTTAAGTGATATTATAGAATTACCATACATAAATAATTATTAATACGCATTTGTCAATCAACAATATTTTTTTCCCTTTTTTTTTAAAAAAAAAGTCTATTGTTGACAATAAAAAAAGAAGAAAAAAAGAAAATAAATGGGTAGAAGTTGCTGGGTAAGTGTCATTTATTAAAAGAATGGTGGTTATCACCACTTGTTGTCACTCTAGTTTAATTATTTAATTTTGGTCTTTTAAATTTATATCTCATTTACAACATAATCTTATACTTTCACTTTCAGCCAGCAGCAAGATCTTTTATTAATATTCCCACTGGAAATAACCATAAATTCCTTGATCCATTGAGACTTTGTAATGTATCTTTAGTTTCAAAAAATTGGAAAATGATATAGATAGTAATCCAGGGATATGGAAGTCACTTATTGTTTCATATGGATTTCAACTCAGAAAATCTGAAAAAGAATTGATTAAATTTGCTAGGATCAATATTGGTATTAACAATAAAAATAATCCTTATAAAGATATCTTTCATATGCATTATTTAGTCAGACAAAACTGGAAATTTGGAAGATATAAACATTCATCCTTTCAAGAAAATAGCAATATTATTAGTGGTCTGAACTTTATTGATTCTAAAAGAATAGTCTATTCATTTGATCTGACATCTATGAATATTTTTAATATTGAAGATTATATAGTCGAAAAGATTTTGAAAGGTCACAAACAACTTATTAGAGTTATCACTAATTTAAACAATACATCAGTTACTGCATCTGATGATCTGACTATACATGAAGTTGAAACTATTTCAACCATTTGCAGATCTGGTTGAAATAGGGTTGAAATAAGGTCAAAACTGATTTTTACTATGTAGTTGCCTCAAGTTGAAACATTTCAACTTTGGGGTTTTAATTTAAACTTCATGTATAGATCTGATAATGAGAATATGGAATATTAATAGAGGTATTTGTACAAATGTTTTGAGAGGACACTCCGATGGCATCCTATGTCTGCAAATTGTGGCTCCAAGTGAGCTATCAACTTTCAATCCACATGTAAATTTGATAATAAGTGGCTCAAGAGATTCCACATAAAGACTAGTGCCGTAAATTATGATTATGGTGGTAATTGTATTTATGGCATATAAAAAGTGGTCACAATTACCTTTGTAACCACTTTTGCAACCATACTTTTCCTTTTTTGGATTACAGCACTAGTCTTTAATTCCACATTAAAGATATGGAGATTACCTGATGTCAATGATTACCTTCCAGCAAATACATTTACTGATGATGTCAATGATAATGATCCTTATTTTATTCAGACACTAGAAGGCCATAGAGACTGGATTTGCACTTTAGCAGCTGTTAACAATAGAGTTGTGAGATAGAAATGTCAGAGTTTGGGATATTGACACTGGAAGATCCATTTGGTGTTTAGAAGGACATCTACAAAAAGTATATTCAGTAATATTAGATGATAAACATAACCATTGTATAAGTGGAAGCATTGATGGAATGATCAAGGTATGGAATTTGGTTGATGGAACCAATATATATACTTTTAAAGGCTTCTCATGTTCTGGAGGTCAGCTTGAAGTTTCAAACGATTACTTGATTTCAATGGCCCTTGATACATACATGATCTCAACAATTATACCAGAAAAGATCTATTAATTTCAGATAGTTGTTGAATAATATCGTTACAACTAGGGTTTGTATTCACGGATACCATAAGGAGGTCACACAGGGTTACACACTATTAAAATCAAGTGTTTTTAAGAGATTTTTTGCTGATTTATTAGTGTGTAACCCCCTTAATGGTATTCATGGTATCTGTGAATACAAACCCTAATTACAACATGATGGAATTAAAATAGTATTTGGAATGGATAATTGAATATGTGTATGTTATATAGATAAGGGGCATGTTCGAACTTTATTAATGGGTCTAAATCTCATGTGGTAAAATGTCAATTTAAAATCAATGAATCAATTACTATTTTAATTAATATATGACATTAATATATCTTTTTAATAAAACATATAGGAAATTGAAATACAATGAAAGATACTGTGTTGTGGCTATACGACTAAAGACTAGTGCTGTAAATTATGATAATGGTAGTAATTGTATTTACAGCATATAAAAAGTGGTCACAATTACCTTTGTGACCACTTTTGCAACCATACTTTTTCCTTTTTTGGATTATGGCACTAGTCTTTATATACAACACAACAATGCTAATTGGATCAAGATCTTTGACTATGGAGCATATAAAACAAAGGATAAGATGTTTAATAATAGGATAATTGACTATAACACCTTAAGTCATCATTAATTTTCATTATTTTTATTTTTACAAAGCAGTTCATTTTGCCCCTTTATACAAATATTATGAGAAAAATGGTTTCAAAAATTACTGCTTAAAAGCTGTTTAGTGAATTGTTAAGACTTTTCAAGAATGACACAATGTTGAGACAGAAACACTTTTACATTTTATCTTTTCATTTCGTCAACAATCTATCCAAAAACCAATCTGTTTTATTTTTTTATTTGTTACAATATCTAGAAAATTGATTAATGTTATATATATCCTGATAAATAGCTTGGTTCAAAATTTAATTTAATGTTATTTTTTAAGAAAATAATTCTCCATTTAAGTCAATACCCAAATAAAGAATTGTGAAAAATTAGCTACTAACATTATACATTTTGGAGAAACATACTAATTAACATTAGTGAAAAATTTTCTTGTTTTGTATTAAAATGAGTTTTATTATAGTCAGGTTTTTTTAACCATTAAAATTAAATAATACATATAATAAATTCTTATTTAAATAAAGTTTTATTTTTAAGATTATATGTTGTTCTTTGATAATATGTGATTTTGTTTACACCCATGGATTTATATTTTAACAGTCAGAGAGAAGTTATTAGGAGAGTGATTTCAACTGAGTCTAACTTATTACTCATATTACTGGGAGAAAATTTCAACAAAGTAATTAGTGATTTGGTCAAAATTTATTCCTAAATGTATTATTTATTATTTATTCATTTATATAAATTATTATAACTTGATTAATTAGGAAATGTTATTGTAGACTGTGTGTTTAAGACATTTTGTGTGTTAAAGAAGCATGTAAGTGACTGAAGTTCATGCAGTTGTCAAAATAACTTTTCAACAAGTTTTAATAACTTTTGAGTTATAAAAACAACCAATTAATAAAACAATAAAATATCTTTTATACTCCAAATATATTACCTTTGCCATATATATCACCATTAGATGAGCAGGTGCATAATCCCATGAATGTTGATATTGATTTAGTTTCCTGGGCATTGCAATTTGAATATATGTCAAAGTTGGGAATCAGTTATATTTACCAAAAGTCATCATGGTTTTGTATAGCTGATTCTTCAAAATTTACAGAAGAAACAATTAATTTTTTAACAGTTCATAGTTATGATCCTGATTTCCAAATCACCCATCCAGAACACAAGAAATTAAAGTTATTAAAATTATTTGATTTTATTCCTCAGGAATTAAAATCTTTGGATAATTACCTTCAAGCAATCTACCCTTTTATCAATTCACCAGTACTCAGTGATTATCTATCAGAAAATATAATACCTGTACCAGCAGATTATCCTGGACAATATTATCTTCATAAAGCAATTACTCTTCAAAGGAGATATGGTGATTCATCAAATATTCCAGAAAAGATTTTGCATTTGGTTCCTTTATTAGGTCCTTTGCATGTCTCTCTGAATACAAGAGAAACTACTATAAAAATGTATTATCAATTTTTTAATATTTTTTATAAAGAAGTTTTTAAAAAGAGAAAAAATCTTCCAAAGAAGCCTCAACCATGGATGACAGATCTTTTGCTTAACCTTGCTCACTCTGGATGGATGATCATTAGAAAAACAATTTTAAGAAATTTAAAAATAACAAAGATATTGAGTACAGAACCTTTTTAGATCTATTTGATAATATAATACCAGCTTATTTGGATGTTTATACAATTTTGTTTCAGGAAGGTCATTTTGATGAATATATATCAACAATTTTTTGGTTGTGGTCTATTATGAAATGTTTTGAAAGAAAAAATTATAATAAAATAATGTTAGCTTTTCTTTCTGATGTTTTATATTGGCAAAGTATAGAACACCTGATGTACAATGCACTTAAAGAACACCTATCAGAATTCAATGAATATTTTGTTGAAAATTTTCATAGCTTGATCCAACACTACACAGCCAGCAAAAATTTTAATATAGAAACTTTAAGAAAAGATGCAATTAATTTGGATAGCAATAAACATAATTCAAATTTTATG
>CAJVPN010001004.1:0-18830 GCA_910592215.1 Entrophospora candida
TATTTATAACCTCCTGACAACGTGTTTTCCATATTTTTTCTTTGATTAGAACATTCATGTTTTCCATAACACTACATAATATTTTTTTAATTTTTTCTTCTTTTCTTATATAACATTTCATATGATCATAGAGGTCTTTTGGTATAATTCCTTTTATTATATCAATGAATGTGATTTGGTTTTTATATTAATTATTGTTATTATAATATTAATATAGGGATAGTTCTAACAAATTATGATCACATTACAAATGGCCAAATTTTGATCCCTGAAATTCTTGGTAATACAAACGTTCACTTTGTCTGCCCCATATGTTAATTAATTAATTGCTTTTGCTACTTTTTAATTTGGCCAAGACCTCTCTGGTCCACGCTTTTCAATCTTGTGTAATCTTGAATCATGGATTGGTCAGTATTTATATAAGAAAAGTCGAAATTTAAGATTCAATCCTTGAGTTTTGTGTACGGTAATCTGCAGAGGAAGAAAGAAATTGTTGCCTTGACGCAGAACTTCCATTGATATCAAAGTAAGTGGTTTCTTTTTGCATAGTCACCTTTGTGTAAACTTTGAAAAAAAAATTAACTCGACTTTTTGAAACTGGCTATTTCTGAATTACTTTTAAAGGATAGTTGTAATGTTCGTTCTCCCCAAGATCATATTGGGGTGTATAGTGATTGAAGTGAAAATCTTCACTTTGATTCTGATTGTATCTGAGATAAATGGGCCAAAGCTCTCTTCACTAAGATAAACGTAATAGCAAGTGTAACATCTACAATGATTTAATTTAGAAAGAGTTAGTTCACTTGGTTGCGCCACAGCAATCCACATGAAATTATTTTTTTTGGCGTAAAAGTTAAAATTGATTATTACCATAAATAATAATAATAAGGGCAAAAAAACTAATTCAAATTCCGGTTAGTAAAAACGCGTCCTTTTTAATTTTTATTATTATATGAATATGTAATTATTATCAATTTTGCATAAAAATTAATCTTTGGTAATATGTAGCTCTTTTAGATGATGATGGTTGAAACGGAGTTGGTGTGAATGAGAAGGCACATCCACTAGGTATTATGTTCTCTATCATTTATATTAAAAACCACATCTTTTCATTATTTTCATTGATTATATGTATCCATTAAGAAGCTTTTCACTTTTTGGCTATCTATTTCTCAAATGCGGTTAAGTTTATTAAATTCGTCTCTTTGTATATGTGATTTTTTTGTTATTCGCGTAACAATTTTTTCTAATCATTAAGTAATAGTTATGAAAAAATATGGGGGCGGCTATTTATATGAATCGAATTTAATAAAATAAACTATTGTCTTGGGTCTAAGATGTGATAATAATAAATAAAAATAAAAAGCAAAAAGGCTTACGTTGCATTCTCAGTTGTAAATTTGTTAATAAAAAAACCCCCGTAATGATTTATCTTTATCATTCTAACTAAATATTAAAACTAAGTAAATCTCTGTTTGCTTTGAAAAAAGGTTTTATTATTTGCACGATAAATGGTTTATCACCAAAAATATAATACTATTAATAATAAATAATAATAAAATACGGGTAGGCCATTATATTTTCGGTGACAAATTTCGGATGTGATAAATATTAATCGACAAAAAAAAGGCAGAAAAAATCACAACTCAAAAATCACTCCTATTAAAACAAATATAGCATATTATTGTCTCTTGATTTTAATGAAAAAAAATCTTTTTTTTTTATTCATCTTTAAATAAATGATCTATATGATTATTATAAATTAATGTCTTTTTCTTCCTAGAAACTTTTTTATCATGTGGTTGTCTCAAATGTATTTTTTTCCTCCAAAAATGAAATAAATAAAAATCACAACAATAATAGACATTGAAGCTCATGTATTGGCACAATTACTTCAACTAGAACAAGATTTAGATTTAGTGGCGTTAGAATTGGACTAAAAACTGCACAATAAAAAGGAATTTCAGTTGTAATTTCTATCACGATGAATCAGCATCTTTTATTTAACTATCCAAATGCCTGGAACAAAAGCTATTGATATATAATCATCAAGAAGAAAAATGTTGTAAATCATTATCGTCACTCATCATTGTATGTAAAAGAAATTGCTATTAAAGATGAGGATGACTCAATACTAATAAAAAAGACTATTTAACTAGTGAAGGGGCATTTCTGTTAATTATTAAAGGAATTGGCGTGGTTTAATCAACCACAGCTAATGAATCTCTTGGAGATCATGAAAATGTTGTTTCATCATTAAAAGAATTTTTAATAAATAGAAAAAGAAGAAAAAACAAATTTAAATAATAAATACATGTGTGTATGTTGGTATGTATATATGCTCAAGTGAGTAAGTGTGTATATATAAATGAATAATTTATTAAATTATTAAATAATTTATTAAATTATTAAATAATTTATTTAATGCTTTAATAATCTAATTGTTTTTTTATAAAAACTATCATTCTTCTTGCTATTCTCAATCTCATTTTTATTCTTGCTATTATTATTATCAACATCATCATCTCCATATTTTTCTTTGTATTGCGTTTCAAGGTATTTTTGATATTTTAATAATTTAATTAAAGTGATAGAAGATTCACCAAACTTCCAATCGCTGGGGATTCTTTCATCTCTCAAAATACTATCAGCACAATCCACATCAACTTCGTTGTTTGTAGCAGCACCTATAATAGTCAAGAACAAACTGTATTCACCAAAAGCCAAGTTGTTTTGTTTCCACTCATATGTAAAGTTGGTGTTATTACTTTTAGAATCGTTGTAACGTATTTTGTGAATTTTCATGAAAGAATCTTTGGTTATTTTTCCATCATATTGTTGTTGTCCCAGGAATAAATTTATCAAATCATGATTAACTTCCCAATTAGGGCCCAAGTCTTTATCAATACGAGTTATTGATGCATCATGTTCAAGTTTATTATGTTGATGTAAATCTTCTAGTGATCTAATAATCGATAATAATTGGATTTAGATTGGATATCATTTGATTTGATATGATTAAATTGATTATTGGCTACTTACAATTTATTTTTGAATATTTTTCCAAAGTATGAAAAGGTATTTAATGTTTGGAAAATAGCCAAACCTCTTGAAAGATTAAAACCTTTCATTAAACCATTCATCAATTGACATATTGTAATATCTTTTCCATTACGAGGACTATTAGAAGGATTGATTGATTGATTGATTAGTCAATTAGTTAATTAGTTAAATAACTACATTCCACACAATAAATAATATTTATTTATAAATAAATACATGTATCCATGATTTGCTAAACAATTAAGAGCAGGGCAAGGCGATCTTGCATCAGAATCAGTTGGCCTCATATATTCATGATTTGGAGGCATTTTGTGCTTTTATTTTTTTTTTTCTCGCTTTTATTTTTATAAATATAATTATTATCTCCGACAAAAAGAAAATGTAAATTTGTACAACGAACACTCATTTGTATTTTGTGACAGGCAATAATTTTTGTGGAACAAACAATGCTAATTCACAAAATGAGAATACAAAAAGTAATTTTCATTTATGCTTCCGAATTCGGCAGAAAATGTCACTCGAAATTTATTCTTCCCAAAAAAATCAATTAATTGGTTATCAAATGTTGTGTGCCAAACTGTGCCAATATTCAAATCGATATTCTTTGTGTCACAATATGATGCAATGAGTCTAAGCCAAAAATGTTCTACGTGAGAAGTTACATATAATAATAACAATGGTATTAACTCAAAATTGCTTTTTTTCATATCATGATCCGCACCGTTTCTATTGAAAAGCTCCCATATTAATATATTCATTAGTTCGGAGCATCAAGAAAATCTAGCGGATTAGATTTGTATGACAAAAATTGGCACAATGAAACCCTACAATAGCATTTTCATTCTTATGTTCATTTTTAAAATGAATACCCGTTTTAGAATATAGCAGTTACATTTCCTATCAAATCAAATGCACAGAAAAATGCAATCTAAAAAAAAAAAATATAAACAAGAATTCAGCTTTTTTCCGTGACGTTTACCCAAATTTAGAAAACCTTCGTGTATTCTTAAAAAACGCAAAAATTATTGTGATAATAGTAAGTAGGAATAACCCATTAAAGTTTCTTTTTTCTTCTTTTCATTGATCATTTTCAATTCAAACTTGTCTTTTTCCATTTTAAAATATTTACCTTGCAACATTCAGCTAAAAAGATCTAATTTTTACCTTTCTTTGGTTTTTTATTATAACTATCACTGAATTTCGAGGTAAAATAAACATACAAACAATTTCTAGTTTATATAATATCAAAAAAAAAAAAAATATCATGACAATAACTGTAAAAAGTATATCAGATGAGTATGGAGCCATTGGGCCAGTCCGTCGTAATGATTTTAAAGATATTATTGATAATACAGAATTTGGTGGTGGTGCCAATATAAAACAAATTTATATTAACAGAATAGCAGAAATTAAAATTGGGAATTTAATAGACTCTATCCAATTTTCCTATAGTGTAGTGACAAATGACGGAATATCACATATTTATCAAGGTGCTAAGTGGGGCGAGGGTTTAGGAGGTGCTCCAAATGAACCAGTTGATTTTACTGCTGATGAACAAATAATAAAGATAAGTGGCACACTTGTCATAGCCGGTGGAAGGCAAGTTGTAAGATCCTTGTCATTCCAAACATCACAAAGAACACTCGATTACGGTTCAAAGGTAGTAGGAGATACAGAATTTTCTTTTCCTCCAGGTGTTATTTTTGGTAGTAACGATGATGTTCTTTTTTCTATCGGAGTATATGAGATTGCAGAAGCGGAGCAATCAGTCAATACTGTAACATCAACAATTACTGAAACAACGGAACAACTAGCCAAGACTGTAACATTAACAATTACTGAAACAACGCAACAACTAGCCAATACTGTAACATCAACAATTACTGAAACAATGGCAGTACCTGCCAATACTGTAACATTAACAATTACTGAAACAACGGAACAACTAGCCAAGACTGTAACATCAACAATTACTGAAACAACGGAACAACTAGCCAAGACGGTAACATCAACAATTATTGAAACAATCGCAGAATCTGCCAAAACAGTCACCCCTGCAACTACATTAATCACAGATATAGCGGCAACCAATAACTCTGCAACAGAAATTGTATTTGTCGATAATCCTCGAATAATTCTCGGTTTAAGTATTCCCTTAGCATTATTAAGCATACTGTTACTAGCAACTTTTTATTATAAATATAAGAAGAAAGATACCCCGCTCAGAGTAGCGGGTGGTCAACCAGCCTAAACTTTACCAAATCATTTAAATCACTATCTTTAATATATAAAACACTAGTATTTATTCTGTTAAATAATTCATGGATTTTCATTACGATCATGTATGATTCTTACTTTATTCTTTCTTTATTTTATTAAATTAAACACTTTGATTAAAAAGGAAAATCAAGCTTACAACTGAGAGCGCAATGCGAGCTTCTGTTACGCGAGAACAAAAATTAATTTATTTTAAATTGGGTTTGGATCGCATCTTCTTTGTTGCAAAAAACAAAAAAATGACATCATTCAGGCCAAGACAATAGTCTATTTTAAATTCAAAACATATAAATAGGGCAGCCATCCCCTCATTTTTTTTTTTTTTTTGAAAAACTTGAATATTTTCATGAAAAAAAAATCGAATCTTAATCTTTATTATCATCCTCAAAAAATGATTATTAATTGTTGTTTGCTACTTGTTGCTATAATAATAATGCTTTCTCATAATTGATGGAACTTCACATATTACAAAACGAAAATTTTATCTCTTTTTTAAAAATGTTCCTTCTAAATAAAATAAACAATAAAAATTAACAAAAGAGAGAGGTCATGTCACAAAGAGTCAATGCACCCAGCATGAGCCATCAGCAAGAATTCCACTCTCTCGCTTGCTGGACTTTAATAACACATTTAAGTGGGTCACATGGGTTCACCATTGCATGCCTTACCTACTAGTAATGGAAAAATGAGCCACCAACTTTTTTCAAGTTATGCATGGGATATATACGATTTACTTATTTCAATTGAACACGGTTATATTTGAATAATTGATAAAACATTCATTAAATATATTTTGCAAACAACTTCACACGTCTTGCCTTTAACACTTATTTCAATCACTCCTATACAAAATATTGAATAATTGATAAAGCGTTCATAAAACTTGATTTGCAAACTTCTTAGATCTTGTATTTAGCACTTACTTTGATCGCGCCTATACAAACTATTGAATAATTGACAAACATTCATCAATATATTTTACAAACTTCTTTGGAAGCTTCGTACGTCGTCATACATCTTGTATTTAACAGTTACTTCAACTCTACTTTTTCTATTGAATTATTTTGAATTTTTATTTTTTTAGATTGCGCAGGATTACACAATAAAATTATGGAATAAAATTTGTCCAATGAAATGTTGTGCTAAATTCAAGATCTATTTGCAAATCAAGTTTTCCAAAATGAACGTTTTATTATTCATATAGGTGATTTGATCAAAGTAAGTGTTAGTCAAGATCTTATGAAGCTTGTAAAATGAATGTTTATCAATTATTCAATAATCATATGGGCGGATTTGATCAAATTAATCATTAAAGCCAAGATCTATGAAGCTTGCAAAACAAATGTTTATCAATTATTCAATAATCATATAGGCGGTTTGATCAAAGTAAGTGTTAAAGTCAAGGTCTATGAAACTTGCAAATCGAGTTTGCAAAATGAACGTTTTATCAATCATTCAATAATTATATGGGCGGGTTTGATCAAAGTAAGTGTTAAAGTCGAGATTTACGAAGCTTGCAATCCAGCTTTGCAAAATGAATGTATAGACGTGATCAAAGTATTTTTAGTAATAAATAAATAATCAATTCAATCGTCAATTAATTAAAAAAAAATAACCAAATAATAAATTGTAACAAGTCAATGATAAAAAAACGGGACATATGATAATAATAATAATTAACTAAACGGTTAATGATTTTCTAAATCAATGAATGTTTTTTAGCAATAGACAATTAGTTCAGTTGTCAATTAACAAACCAAGCGCATAACGTTTTTCTTAAAAGTAAACAAATCAAATCAATGGTACAATCCAAAAAAAAACAGGGCAAATGATAATAATAGTAAAAATGTTTTTAATAATAGGATGATGCTTTTCATATAAAAGTAAAATAAACAAATCAACAGTATGACCCTCACCACACTAACTAAATATTAAATGAAAAAAGAAAGATTCTTCGCCACCACCATTAATAGCGTATATGATAAAATAAATAAATAACAATAAATTCAATTGTTGAAATTAAATAACTCTTTTTAAATGTAAAATAAACAAAATTTTTTATTCTTACCAAATAGTTCTCTTCGGTTGGAAAAAAATTATTATTGCACGATAAATGTTTATCATATGGAAAAAAGGTATTTAGATCGATTTCAAAAAAAAAATTTTTTTCCCAAAAAATTAGAAATATTTTTGGTTGAAATTGCAATTGCAACCTTAATTTAACATATAAAAGAAGAAAAGGTTGTCGTGTTATGGTTCAATATTTCCCTTTTTTTTTCCTTTTTTTTTTTGTATGTTTCCCTAATCTAAACGACTTTACCCAATTTTGAAATGTTTGGTTGCACGGTAAATAATTCGTTGTAAAGAAGATTCGTGGAGACTTGTAATGGTAAATTCAGTTCAGTTACGGTAACGAATCACCACGAATCTTCTAAACGTCCTGTTTCTCAACTTTAGTAAACTGAATTTTTGGGAAGGATGAAATCAAAATCAAAGGGTAAAACTTTGTGATGAGTCGTTTTTTCTCTTTGCTGCGCTGGCTTGAAATTTGTTAATTAATAAAATTGAAATTTGAAACAGAAATATTTTCGTTTTCCAAAAATGATAAATGGTTGTGATTATTTTTACAATTGCTATCTGTTTGTCATGATTTGTGAAAATGAAAAACTTATCCGTTTTGGTTCAAAATGTCAGAGTTGAGCGAAACAGATACTTGATTGAAAGGAAATCATGTTTCGCTTTAGATTTTTTTACGTGGTATCGACCGCTGTCTACGGTTAGGTCTTCGACTTGCTCTGACGTTTCAGACCGTTCAAAATGACCAAAAACTGATGGTCTTGTCTTGGAACCTTACCTCGGATTGTCACGAAACCGGGTTTCAAAAAGTTTTTATTTCGTTGTCAGTTTTAATGTCCGATAAACAAACAATATGTGCAAATTTTTTTGATTGTTCGTGTTGAATTAAAAAAGAATTTGACCATTTGAGAGATGGTGTGTGATCTGGATAAGAAAAATTTTAATTTCCTTTCAATCTTTTTTTTTTTTTGACCATTTGAAGGATAGTGGATGATCTGATTTCATTTTGAAGAAAACAATAAAATCGTTGATTAATGAAAAATTTCTTTTCGGGAAAAACAAATAAAATACATTGATTGATTAAGAAAAAAAAGCTTGGCTGATTTTTTTTAAACAATCGAAATTTGTGAAGCTTATTCTTCTATAGTGACAGACGAAAAAAAAATCTAATCGATCCAATTGACCTTTAATCTGGGATAAAATAAATAAACACGAGGAAAATATCAGGACAAAAGATTTTAACAATCGAAATTCACAAATGGCTTTTGATCCAGATCATCTAAAAATAGTTTTTTTTTCCTTCGGTGAATGAATAGGATGATAAGATGTTGAATTTGGTTGATGAGAGAGAGAGAGGTTACGATAAAAAAATGTGGGGACGACTGTCCTATTTATATTTTTTTTGAATTAATAAAATAGACTATTGCCTCGACCTGATTGATGTCATTGTGTAAGTAAAAGGCACGAATCTCGTTGTTACGTTTCGTTTAAAAACCTGTTTTTTTATAAAACAAACCATTTGCCTTACGACATAATTTCTGCTAAATATGGTGAAAACGTTGATCGCGCCAAAAACCGAAAAGACCAGGTGGGGCATGGACAATAGAAACAACCCAAACGTCAAAAATCATGATTTTGAGTTAACAGCATTTCTACATGCAATTTATTACAGAGATTAATTTTAGCTTAGAAACCATGTCCACTTAATAAAATTTTGAGAAATGCAGATCTTTTTTTTTCGTGTCCATGTCCCAGGTGCGGCCAGACGCAAAAGGAGACAATCGGCGAGAAACCTGCACGGAAGTCGCACGACTTGCGGGTTTTGGAAGGAGATCGTGACACGGCAAATGTTAAATCTTTTCTTTTTTGTGTTAAATAAATTAACTGGTTATCAAATGCTATGCCAAACTGTACCAAAAATGTTCTACGTGAGAAGTTTCGTTTCTATTGAAAAGCTCCCATATTAATATATTCATTAGTTTGGAGCATCAAGAAAATCTGGCGGATTAGATCTGTATGACAAAAATTGGCACAATGAGGCCTACAATGGCGTTTTCATTCTTATGTTCATTTTTAAATGAATACCTGTTTTAGAATATAGCAAGTTACATTTCTATCAAATCAAATGCACAGAAAAATGCAATCTAAAAAAAAAAAAAAAAAAAGCAAGAATTCAGCTTTTTTTCATGACTTTTACCCAAATTTAGAAACCTTCGTGCATTCTTAAAAAACGCAAAAATTATTGTGGTAATAGTAAGTAGGGATAAACCATTAAAGTTTCTTTTTTCTTCTTTTCATTGATCATTTTCAATTCAAACTTGTCTTTTTCCATTTTAAAATATTTACCTTACAACATTCAGCTAAAAAGATCTATTATCTTTCTAATTTTTATCTTTTCCTTGGTTTTTATTATAACTTTATCACTGAATTTCGAGGTAAAATAAACATACAAGCAATTTCTAGTTTATATAATATCAAAAAAAAAAATTATAAATATCATGACAATAATTGTAAAAAGTATATCAGAAGAGTATGGAGACACTGGACCAAACCGTCATAATGATTTTAAAGGCATTATTGATGATACAGGATTTGGTGGTAGTGGCAATATAAAACAAATTGATATTAAAGGAATAGCAGAAATTAAAATTGGAGAGTATATAGATTCTATCCAATTTTCCTATAGTGTAATGACAAATGACGGAATATCACATGTTCATCAAGGCGTTAAGTGGGGCTTAGGTTTAGGAGGTGTTCCAAAGGAACCAGTTGATTTTACTGCTAATGAACAAATAACAAAGATAAGTGGCAGACTTATCCCAACCGGCGAAAAGAAAGTTATAAGATCCTTGTCATTCCAAACATCACAAAGAACACTCAATTACGGTCTAAATGTAGTAGGAGATACAGAATTTTCTTTTCCTCCGGGTATTATCTTTGGTAGTAGCGGGAAAGTTTGTTTTTCTATTGGAGCATATGAGATTACAACAATTAATGAAACAGTTACCCCTGTAACTACACCTGTAACTACAACTACAGTAATAGTAACCACTAATTCTGTGACAGAAACTGCACTTGTTGACAATCCTCGAACAATTATCGGTTTCAGTATTCCCTTAGCAGTATTAAGCATACTGTTACTAGTAGTTTTGTATTATAAATATAAGAAGAAAAATGCCCCGCTCAGAATACCAGGTAGTCAACCGGCCCAAATGATTTAAATCGCTATCTTTAACATATAAAGCAGCGGTACTTAATTTATTAAATAAGATGCAAAATTTTTCCTGTGCGATTTTTGATTTTTTTTAATTTACATTAAGAAAATATTATTTCTTTATTTTTTTTAATTTTAACACCTTTGTAGATAGATATTCTCATCGCATAATTATAATTAATTGGCTCGCAGAATTCAAAATTTCAATTAATTAATAATAAAAATAGAATTTTATTTAATTGCTTTAGTATACAGTACAAAAGG
Organism: Entrophospora candida; assembly: GCA_910592215.1. Lineage (NCBI taxonomy): Eukaryota > Fungi > Glomeromycota > Glomeromycetes > Entrophosporales > Entrophosporaceae > Entrophospora > Entrophospora candida. The sequence goes on from CAJVPN010001004.1 coordinate 10,895, forward strand.
ATCGCTAATACTGATATTACTGAATTTTGATTATTATCTTCGATTTACATACAATTAATTGGTTTAGTTAAAAACTATTACTGGTGAAGTTGCGTTTTGACTAAATGATATAGACATTCCATAAATTAAAGGTTGTTGGTTCTTTTTGTTTTGATGATAGTAAGTATTTTCCTCGAATGTTCAAATTTCGATTGTTAATATTTCTGACAATTTTTCATTTAGTATTATTATTAGATAGATGGTGTTACATCAAGCTGGATATTTCACCAGGAATGTGTTCAAAAGTTATGGCAAAAAAAATGTTCTGTAAAGACTTAAATAGTATATATATCAACGTGACAAGGTTCCGGAACACACCACTAAAAATATTCCTTTCCACGTCTCAGGAAGTTGTGTGTTAGATAGAATTTATTAATAAATACATACGTAATTGAGTGGACTTTTTCGAATCCAAAAAGTACTTATATATTGATTATTTGAAAAAATCGTGACAAGATTGAAGAATATTGAATCGAGGTTATTCAAAACAATGTCACAAGCATTTTCGTCATTAACACATTCTTTCACAGCATATTCTTCGTCGTCAACACGTTCTTTGTCACTTGTCATCAACATCTTTTTTCTCCTTCTCTTCTTCGTCGTTGTTATCTAGTATTAGTTTCCAAAAATATAGAATTTCGCAACTATGTAAAAATCAACTGCAAGTCGAAACTAGTTTTGGCGACCAACACTATTGTTATCACCACAAGTACCTTTGGCAAATGATGATAATAAAAATTTATCAAATAAAAGTAAAAAAACTGACGTATACTTTTGCACAGCAACAACAGCCTGATGAAATGAAAATCTTATGGTCAAACAATACATCAACAATAACAAGAAGTAGTGAAACATCCTTTATAAATTTAGGATCTTAATCATAATGTTTTTATCAAGGGAACTTGCTAGATGCTGTTATTACAAGTATCTATGTTAATATGATTTCAACCGAAAAACCATTTCCGCAATCAGACCAAAAAGACAAAAACAAATTACAGTCGAACCTCGTTATAACGAAGCATAACTTAAATAATAGTAAAATTCTTATAACGCGACTATAGATGGGTGTCTAAATTGTTTTTGGGGTTGTCTAAAGTCAAAATAGTATTTATTAGACAATAATGTCCAAATGTCTAAATTAATATAAATAAATAGTAATGATTTGTTGAAAACTTCTTTTGCTAAGTTTCTTTCGGCTCATATATAGTAAAATTTTCAATGGGTGGGCATTCCTTTTTGGAAATTTGCAAAGTTTTTGTATCATTTATTATTATATTGTTATATCGTCATTGTTCCTTGATATTTCAAATTTAGTTCCTTCGATCCTTTTTTGCTTTTCTTTTGTCTGCCTCAGTAAAAGATGAACTTTCAGCCGATACCCTTTTTAATTCCTATTTCTCGGATGATTCAACCTTTAATTTATAAACTCTTCATTTTTTTAAACCTTCCTTTCTTTTGGTTCCAAGTTTTGTTTAATTATACGCCTTCTTTTCTCATTTCTTAATTTTTCTCCGGTTTATCGAAAAAAATATATAGTTGCCAATTGGTATTTGGTAATTTGGTAGGTTTCCATAATATTAGTCGCACGGCATTTCCCGCCCGATCTATAGTAATAGGAGGTTGTAAAATATAGTAAAATTTGGATGGTCTGCATCATAGTAAAATTCGAATTTACATAGTGAAATTTTATAATCGAATGTCTTCACACCCTCGTTTGAAACCCTTGCTGTGTACCAAATTTGAGATATAACTTCTTTATCATGGGTATCTGCTTTATGAAAAATTTTAAGGCAGGTTGTTAATAAAACCAAAAATAATCTGACCCTCAAAGTCAAATTTGCCTTTTATACTCATATATGCAGAAATTGGTTTGGCGCGTCCAATTGCAAACAAAAGTAGAAATAAATGCCCAAATATTAGATTATTATGAACATTTACAGACTCTTGATCACTTGGGCATGTCTTTTATAGTAAAATCATTTATTTTAAAAATCAATAATATTAAAAAGATAATATTATATAAATATGGTTTATGGTTTTTTATAAAAGTTATTAAAAATTCCTTTCATGTCTTATTCCTACAATGATAAATGTAATTAATGATGATTAAGTAGTATAAGCAAGCAATTATAATGGTACCAGGAAAAGAAGAGAGATGCAAAAATGTTGTTTTTTGTGTATTAAATCAAATCAAGGAATTTTAATGTGAGTGGTTAACTGTCAACGATCTTTAAAGTCTACATAATAACAACATATGATTTTTTTGGTTGATGAATGATAAAAGTTTGGCTTTCAAATGAATCTAAGATCATCAACTTATTCCAAGGATTGATAGAATTACAAATTTTTTAAATTTTAAATTTTTGGGTGTAAAAAAAAATCCAAGACTATTTTATACACCAACGAATGGTAATCATGTATAAGTATAACATATAAATTGTGAAGGAGAGGTTACAAAGTTTTTTACTGAATTTTGGTGAAGATTAAAATCAAATGATAATTGATTAATTTAATTTAGGTGTAGATTGTTGATATTTTAAATTGTTGACGATCTTTAAAGTCTACATAACAACAACATACAATTTTTTTAGTATGATTAATGATGGAACTTTAGCTTTCAAATGAATATAAGATCGTCGACTTATCTCAAGAATTGGTAGAATTACAAATTTTTGAACTTTTGGACTCGAATCAGTTGAAAAGGTTTAAAAGAATCAGATTAATTTAATTAGATTGTTGATATTTTAACTTTCCGACGATCTTTGAAGTTTACATGTATAAGCATAACATATAGATTAAGGAGGTAAGACTAAACAGATTTATTTCAATCAATTGAGTTTTGAAGAAGATTAAATCAAATGCTAATGATTATCTAATTTAGGTATAGATTGTTGATATTTTAAATTACCAAAAAAAATTAAAACAACAATATGTGATTTTTTAATATAATAGATGATAGAATTGTAGCTTCAAAGATTGTTGAGATTAAGGTTGTAGGCGAAACTCCTCCAGAAATCAATTGACAGAATTTTGACAGTCACTAAGAGGTTTCGGCAGTTGAAATATTCCCAAAATTGACTTGATGTGAAAATTTTTAAATAATTTCATGACATAATAAAAATTGTAAAATTTGAAATTTTGTTTCTAATTGAAATATTAATATTTTTTTGATTTTAAACTGTCAAAGAAAAATTACCACCCCAATCTAGGAAGGAACAGCAATGCTATATATTTTTTCTCTCTTTTTCTGTTACGCATTCTCTTGTGCATTGATTGTGCAAAAATGGTTAGCAAATATTTTAGTCTTAGAACAAATGATCGTGGCTTGTTCTATTGTGTCAGTGGCTCATGTTACTTTCTAAAAGTGGTATATATATACATTTCTGGTTCTGCACACAGCCTTTGAACCTAACTAAAATGGAACATCTTGGAATTTATTATTATCATTGTCATTGTTATATGTTATTATTCCCCCTCCCCCCGTTGTTATTATTTTTATTATTAATTTTTTTTTGTTTTTGTTATTATCATTTTTGTTATTGTTATTGTTTTGTTGCTTTACTTGACGCGTTGTTGTTCATAATTAATATTTTTTTTATAAAAAGCTCTTCTTTTTCCTTTTCTTTTTTACAACAAATTACAATATATATAGAAATTAGAACCAGGGACCTTCCTCCTTTCTCCTTCTTTACCACTGCTGCTGCCCTATTTATTACAAGGCAAGTCTTGGGAAATGTATTTTGATTATTTAACTAGATAATAACCTTAGGGCCGGTTCAGGAGCACTGGGTTATTATTGTAGTTAAAGAGATGGGTCTTAGGGCCGGTTCAGGAGCACTGGGTCCATTGCTAAAAATTGGGGTATTTTTCCTGGATTTGTTTAGTCATTCATTTGACTAACTTTTTTTTTTCATTAATTTTATTTAGATGCAGTGCTCCAGGTGCCGTCAACAAAACACAGAAAATGCTACCCTTGGTTCAAGAGAGAATTAAGATCTTTATTTTTTTTTATTTTAAAATTTATTAAATAATAAAATTAAAGTTCACTTAATTATTTGTGTGCAATGTGCAATTTCATATGATTTTTTATCCCTTGTAAAAATTAAAATTATATTCCCAAATAATAAATACATACTTTTTACTAAAAATATATTACATGGTAAAACAAATGAAATGAAAGCAGTCGATTGGTCAATCACCAAATTGGATTGACGTTCTGTACATCATATTCTTGAATATTTTGTTTGTTGGTGACAAATTCATCACTGAATAATTTGCGTGAATATCCTCAACTATTTTGCAACTTTATATTATAATCATGTGATACAATCAGTTTATTGATTAATAATAAGAGTATTTCAGCAAACATAATTATAAAATCTTGTACTTTACTTTTTTAATTTAATACAATTATCAAACACTCCCATTAATTCCTGGTCTAATTCATTGTTATATGTAGTATAAATAAATTTTCTAAATTTTTGCAAGATAATGAAACTGATTTAAATAGCTTTCTTGAAGATTTATGATCATATTGTGAATCATTATTATTAACATCCAGATTTTTAGTATTTTTTCCATTTGTATTAATAAAATCAGACAAGTCAAGAACCTCACAGCTTCAATATTTGGAAATGAAATATTTTTCCAACTTTTTACTTTGCCAGAATAAGATTTTAACCCTAATGTTTTTAAATTGTTAAAAGTTGATACATAATAATAAATCATCTAAATTATTTTCTTTGCAAGATCCATAAAAAATTATTGATTGTGAGTGTGTTAATATTGCTTTTTTTAATTCACCTGGTAAAATTGTGTTTCTTTCTGATCCAATATCTAAATATTTAATTTGATTCTGTGTTTTAATTAGCTGTGCTATATAGTTCATATAAATCTTTATCATCTTTAGTAGCATAACATGTTCTTAATGATTGAATATCTTTACAAATATTTGCTAACTTATTAACAAGTTCTCCATTATAAGAACCACCCCAATCTATTCTATAAAGTCTCTGAAAACAAACATCAAATCTATGATGATTAATTAAAAAATTACAATCTAAATAACTAGTATTAAGCCTTCTAATACCTACTGAATGATCTAAAATAAAGTTTATTAATTTATTTTGTAAAGGAATTTTTATCAAATTTCTAAGACCATGACTGATGGAAATTATAGTGCAAAATCTGGCATAGTTGTATAATGGTGGTTTCTCCAATAGTTTAAAAGTAAATTTAATTCCTGTTAGATAATCTTTATCTTCTTCCAATAAGCAATTGATTAATATTTTGATACTGTTATACAAGTAAAATGGATTTCTAGTGACTTTGTCACTATTTTTATTAATAAAAAACAACAAGTTAAATTATTTATTTGAAATAATTAATAATACTTTGTTATTTTTTGATTTTTAATGTTATATAATATCACTTTTTTTTAATTTCTAAATTATTTGTTCAAGAAAATTATAAGCATTGACTGTATTCCTTTATTGTGATATTATATAGGAATATTCGCACTACTTTCCTCCTCTTCTTAATCTCTTCCTTAATTACCATTTCGTTATTAGTTACTATATCATCAATTGATATATTCCCACACAGTTAATGGTGAAATGAAAGAAAATCTATTTATTAAATTTTTAATATCACTTTCTATTATTAAATTAGATTAGCTATATTCACAACCTCTACATTGTCTGGCAAAAGAAGAATATAGTCCTCTTCCAGCAATTATTAATGGTAATTGGAGCAACATTGTCCTGAGCTTCTGCAACAAATTATACAGCCTTTTTAATATCAAATTCTTTAGAGTTTTTACCTTCATGCTATCTATTTTCTCTTAGTCAAATAAAATAAATAAAACATTATCTTTTTGTTGTTATTTATAATCCTTTTCTTGGATGTGAATGCATTTGTCTCCATAAATTCCATATATCTGTTACAATTCATGATGAATATGCATTATATATATTCCTTTTATAAAGGATTAATAAATAAGTAATATCAAGATCATGCACAAACAAAACTTTTAAGGAACTGATTTTTGAAATATCCTGATGAGTAAAAGATGAGAAATTTAACAGAGTTAGAAAACAAAACTCTTGATCTTCTTTTTTGTGTGGGACAATGGTCTCATCCAGGGTGTTGCGGAAAAATTTTTAGTGATTGAGTATCTACTTGGTTCCCTTTTTTTGTGTGTATGTACACTTCCAAATTGCATACAAGTTGTAGAGTTTTTAAAAATCATTTCCAAAAAAAAAATAAAGATAAAATAAGTAGGCAGAGTTGGCATTGGACAACATCCTGGATATGTTCAAGGTATATTGAACTTGGCATTCTTGATGATAATAAATCTGATGATGGTGGTTGGGGTAATTGATTGTCATTTTGAGTTGATGATTGGAGTTGGAGTTGCTCGGGCAAAGAAGGTTGTGGTTGTTTGTGATGTTGTTGTTGATCCTACATTTAATGGAATTATGTATTCAATCTATGGTTGCAGGGTAACATGTCAACCTTTATCACATGTGTTAGATTTAATAGGTTTCCTCATTCAAACATACAAGCACTGTGCAATTAAGCACTGTGGAATTTCTCCACAGGTGAAAGAGGGATGAACAAGTCGGATGACTTCAGACAATCAAAATGCTTTAATCAATGTTGGCATTTGGCCATTAGCCGGCCAACATTATTGGCCAAAAATGGCCAGAATGGTCAAAACAGCCAAGACAGCGAAAATTTATTTTTTATAAATTGGTGATTTTCCGCAAATCATCATCTGTAATCCATGACCCAAAGGTCAGTCTTTTTAAAGAGTCATCTCATTGGCTCGGGCACAGTGATTCACTCACTAGAGGTGGTTGGCCAAAAATGGCAAAATGCCAACAATAGCTTTAGCAGTCTCCTTTGACAGTGATGTAATTCCCATAAATCCCAGAGCCACATACCCTCTGGAATTCAATCGCACCATTGTATCTCAGGGCAAGCTAGTCAGATTTGCACAAGGAGCAAGAGAACAATTGTAATGGTTTAACTATAAGTCTCCATATGATAATCAACATTGCGTATCAAGTTTCTTGGTGCTTCCAAATTGTCCAAGCACATGCAATTTTCCGTATGAGAGGTGTAGATCTCCAACAGCTGTGTTGCCTTTTTCGTCTCTGATGTTTCTTAGTTTCTTATGATTGTTTTTTTCTAGTCTGACATTCATTTTTATATCAAAATTTTTTAATTCATGATGAAGAAAAAATATCTCATTACTTTTATAATGAACTTGATGATTAATTAATGTAAAGAAGAACTTTCTAACAAATACCTTTTCATATTGAAAAGATGTTCTTCATATCAAGCTATAGTTGTTCAAAGATGGTGTTGCTTTTTCACTTCAAAGCTGAGATTATTCCTAGTATCTAATGATGTATGACAAAACTTTTGATTTTAGTCATTGACGTAACTAAATTATTGACTAAAGGTAGTTTCTCACCAGGACAGTTCGATTTGATGTAATTAAAACTACTTGACGTAATTAAAAATATTTGACACAAGTAAAAATGCTTGATACAAGCAGCAATAATGATAATGATAAAATAGGATTATCGAAAGTGTAAAAATGTGTGCACTGAGACGAATAAAGAATTATTATATCATTCTCTGTATATTGCAATGATGCAAGAAGAATAATTATCATGGGAAGTTTATAAATGTTATAATTTAAATTAGAAATTTTACTTTATTAAATTACTTATTTTTTTCCTCTTTTCTACAAATTAAAACCATTCTTTTATTATTACATTTCATAAAATGTAAATGTTTTTTCGAATTTTTAACTTTGAAGTTAGCTACGCGTAATAGTGATACGCAATAATATTAATAGTATGCTTGAGCTGTCTTTGGTGTC
>CAJVPN010001005.1:0-18823 GCA_910592215.1 Entrophospora candida
ATATTTAGTTGGGTATCCTTTGCTCTTTATACAAGCCTGAATTCTTCTAGGCATGCTTTCAATCAAATTCATTAAAAAGGATCTGATTCATTTTGTCGACAGTCATTTCATCGACACCCATTTCGTTGAAAGTTTGTTTCATCGAATGTTCATTTCATCAAAAGTTTGTTTCATTGAATGTTCATTTCATCGAAAATTATTTCATCACAAAAAAAAAACTTCATTAAACAAATTTCTCCTCACACTTCCCACACACCCCACTTTCTTCACTTAATTTCTTAACTAACTTCCCACACTCCTTACATCTAACTCATTTGGTCCCTGGCTCGAGGATGAAATAATTTTCAACAAAATGAACATTTGACGAAATGAACATTTGACGAAACGAACATTCAACGAAATGAACATTTGACGAAATGAACATTCGATGAAATTAACTTTCAATGAAACAAGCTTTTGACAAAATGGGTGTCGACAAAATGATTGTCAACGAAATAATCTTTGACGAAGTAAACGCAACCGGCTTCTAGTAATTCAATGTTAGAAATCGAAACATCAGATGGAAATTTTTTTAGATCCTGAAGAACCACATGGGTTCAATTCTTGATGTTATCCAAGCAAATAATACAAGGTGGAATAGCAATTTGTATTGCTTTGAACATTTAATTTATTTAAAAAATGCAATTAAAACACTCATGACAACATTATCAAATGAATCAAATTATGCTAATGTAAGGCAAGAAGGTGCACATTTATCAGAATTATATCTGGATGCATATGAGTGGGAATTAATCTCACAATTGGTTAAAATTATACATGCAGCCCAAAGTATTTTGATACTGTCATAAAGGGGTGTTACACTTATGCTTTTAATAGTGAGTGCTGTAATTAATTTCTACTTTCTACCATCAAAATTGGAATAGTTTTGACCATCAAAATCACCAAACCAATTTGGGCTGCATGTATAGTTAAAATCTTATCTCCTTATGAAGTAGCAACAAAAGTAGCATCAGGAAAATAAATCTTACATAAACCTATGTAGGGTTCAGAATTGGCCAGCATTATGTCAATATTTTGGTAACTCTGTTAACATTTCCGCATAATGCTGGTCAGTTTTAAACCCTACGTAGGTTTACATGAGATTTATTTTCCTGATGAGTGTGTACATCTAATTATTGCACTGCAAGTTTGGTGTATCCTACAATATATGAATTAATCAAAAAGTCACATGAAATTTTAAATATGATTCAGGCAGAGGAAGTTGGAAAAATTATATTATAGGATTCAGAAATGAGGTGGTCTTCACCTAACAATGCTCTTGTTTTTGCATCATTTTTTGATTTAAGATTCAAAAATTTGAATAGTTATCAAAGAGTGAGTTTTCTTTAAATTTATAAATTTAAAAATTCATTGCTGTATTTACTTTTAATTTATTATTAAATATTATTTAAAGGAAATATGAATACATGCTCTAACAGAACTTAAAATAATATATGAAGAAATAAAATATTCTACTGCATCACCCAATTTTACACAGCCTGTCCAAGCAATTAATAAAAATTCTGCAATGGCCTCCTTTTTTTCAGTATCAACTAGAGAAATAGCTGAATTGGATAGAGATGAATTTGAAGAATCATATAAAAACATACCCCAAGTGCTTCCTGGTGAAGAAAATGAACCATTAAAATGGTGATAATGAAAAAAAATTCCCAATACTTGCTATTTTAGCCAAAAAATATTTGGCAATTCCTTCTTCATCAGTTCCTTCAGAAAGACTTTTCTCTGATGCAGGACAACAAATTACTTTATGAAATAGACTTACCTCACAGTCTGTTGACCATATTCTTTTTTTGAAACAGAACAAAAAATTTGTTGATAATTTTTTACCTGTCAAAGAATAAGCATAAAACAAATAAAGCTACTACTGCTATTTTCAATGTAAAAATCGATTATTTTGATTTTGATTATCAATTACAAAAATTAATCAATTAACATCTCTAATGTGGTCAAAATGTTACACTAATGGATTCAATGGATCACCAAAGGACCACACATTTGCCAACCCTGCTTCATTGGACATATTTGATAAATTAATACCTGATGAGACTCATATACTTCTTGTGGATTTTTTTGGACAGGTAAGTATCACACAATCAATAAACAAATGTTTCTTTTTGAATGAAACATTTGTAATACATCATTAATACTAAAAAATACTTTTCCAATGTTATTAAAATTGAGTTCTGATGAATTTAAAGAAAAAACCACAAAAATGATGATTCACACTATTTGACAATTTGTATGTTCTCACATTTATTTTAGCAATTAATATATTGTCTTTTATTGACATAGATTTGACATAAATATTATTTTCAGCTTACAAGCCTTCTCCTTAGGTCACATGAACCCACTACAAAATATCAATTCTTTAGAACAACCACATTTGAATGACTTCATTCATCCTTGTCTCAAGGCGGCTTCTAATAGGAATTTTCTTTATCAATCATGGACAGTAGTGAATTTTCAGAATAGATTATGACAAGCCTTGGATTTTTTATATGTAACTCTTACATCATAATACACATTAGGTTCTATTATAATGATGAATTAACAAACACTTCAAGAACTCATCTCCAAAGCATGATAAATTTTAAGGAAAAATTATTTCTGTTATAAAATCTAATTTGAAAGAATTTTAATTAAGTGATTAATTAAAGGACCTTGTTGTTGAAATACTTTACAAAAAAAAATACAAATTTGCCATTCTGATGTATTCCGTGACTTAACAAGATGCAAAATGAACTTGTGCAAAAAACAGAATTTTTCTTGAGCAGATGAATGATAATATACATCCAAAACATCAGGTTCTAAATTTGTACTCAATGAAATACCATTAATTTATTAAAAATATTAAAAATTTTTTTGTAATTCAACGTAAATCAATCATCCCTAAATATAACACTACTCAGCAGAAAGCCTTTACTATGATTAATCTTGACAATGATTAACATAATATATCATTCCATTTTTAATTGAATTTAATTGGCTTTTAGTGTGTAAAATCGGCCACCATTACACTGTCCTAATTTAGCAAAAACCCAGACTGTATTATGAAAGGTTTAGTGACAAGACTTCGAGGGTGATTGTCCCACCTGACATGTATAAATATTGTTGATAATAATGCTATTATAAGCCATCATCAAAAACCAAAAAGCTTGGAAAACTTCAAACAGTGATAATGAAATATGATTGAATAAATGTTTACATAACATAAATGAAAATCAATTATTAATTAATTGTTTGCTTTAGATTACTTGCGTAATAAGTGGGAAGCCATTAGTAAAAAGGATATCTATATTAATTTGGGTGAAACACTAGGAATGTCTAGAGCAAGAGGTAAATAAATGAATAATCTATAATTTTGCTTTCCAAAACTACCAATTAATTAATTATTATTTCTAAACAATAAATACATCTATTTGAATCGTCAACATTATAATCATTGCAATAAAAAAATAAAAATAAATATATACATAGAAATATATATTCTAATACATATCAATCTAAATAATTATCCAATTACGATAAGACTATTTATTTTTATTGATTTCCGTAATAATAATATGTATATGTATTTTTGTTTAATCTTTGGTAAAAATACTTTTTAAAGTTTTCCTTTTTAATTTCTTCAATCTCTCCACCTTCTAGCTATAAATGTGTTCTTTGCCCAATAGCCTGGAGACTTAAATTTTATAATTATTGGTTTGTGCTTTAAATATAATATTAACTGACCACTGAACAATCAAATCTTTGAAAAAGCTATCAGTTCCTTCCTAGCCTCTTAACCCTAGGATAGTAACATAGCTTTGCATAGGTAATCTATACAATCTTTATTAAATATCACACTAATAGATGAAAACTCAATCATTGCATGCATGATATTAATGTCTGTATGTATGCTCGAGACTCTGTACAATCCCTTTAAGCAAGTAGGTGACATTCATAATTTCTTGATAATGAATGATTTCTGGTTTTATTGGTATTAATAATTATTATTCGAGCAAATTAATATTGCTCAAAGTCTTTTCCTAATAATGCACATCAGGAAAATAAATCTTACATAAACCTACGTAGGGTTCAGAATTGGCCAGCATTATGTCGATATTTTGGTAATTCTGTTAACATTTCCGTATAATGCTGGTCAGTTTTAAACCCTACGTAGGTTTACATGAGATTTATTTTCCTGATGCAAGTGCGCATTCGTTAACTTTCAATTGTTCTATTATTATTATTATTATTATGGTACTGTTGTACGTGAAAATGAAATTATGTGAATTCGCAATTCACATATGTGAAATTCAAATTTACATGTGTGAAATTCAAATTAGCCAATCATAATTTCACCCCACTCCATAATATTTCAATTTCACATACAACAGTACCAAAAAAAAATTTTCACTATTATTATATTTAAATTCTTTGAAACGCATACTCTAACTAACGACTCGTAAACAAGATATTTATAGTAATCTTAACATATTTAACAAATAAACATTAGTCGTCACGTATTAGTATTAGTATGTTTTGCGAAAATGATCACCGATTAATTATTAATTAACCAAAAAAAACATTTAATGGTACTTTGTTTTTTGTCATTTTTGATCTTTTAAAGTCTCAATTGCTACTGTGTTTGTGTTTTATTAAAAACATTTTTAACTTGTATATGATGTTATATCTTACATATGCTAATTTGAAAAGATTAATTAATTAAAGCGAATTCAAATTGTTTTGTATAATAAAATAAATCTATTTTTTATTTATTTTTTTTAAAAAAAATTACTTTGACGAAAAGAAAACTCGAGCTACTTTCTTATAAAGAAAATAAAATGTCAGGTTATTATTATGATTGTCATTATTATGATATCTATAATTGTGATTATAATTATGATTATAATGATTTTTCCAGATCCTCTTTATGTTGATGAGAGGAATAAATGGTACAATACACAAGCCAAGAAATGGTTTTATAGAGTTTTTGCAAAGTGGGAGTGCACGAAATGTAATCGAAATTGGACAAGCGGATATACCTGGATTTCGCTGGCTTTGTATTCGAGTGGCGCGGCCCCAAGTCAACTCAAGAATAAAAAAGTGCGATCATATCAAGCTTGTAAAGCATGTAATAGAATAAATCCAAATAGACATGATGCAAAAATTGTATACTATAAAGCATTAGAAAAAAAAACCGGTCCAAAAACACAAAAACGTCATGAGCACAAATTATGTTCAAAATGTACAAGTGGAAACCCATGTCGCCAGGTTTATAAATATATTTATTTGTATGTTGATATGTATCTATCATAATTTGAAAACTAACTTTTGACTTTTTGATTTTTTAGACATTCTGAATTGGATTTAATTGAAGTTATATTATTATCATATTAAAAATGTCAACAACATTTATAGTTCATTCATTCGTGACGACTTTTTTATTATTATTATATAAATAAATCTATTTTACGAAAGCTTTTGTAATCAGATGTCTGAAAATAAAATTACATTCGTCATTATAATACTAAATATAATCTTGATCTCGATTTACTTAATCTCTATTCATCATTTGCAAATTAATCAATCCCAAATCTCATCATCAGATTAATCAACTAATCAAAAAAAAAATTAAAAATCTTTTTCTAAAAATATAAAATGTTTGCATTTGGAACGCGATCTTTGCATTGTAAGGAAAAAATTGCCATTTCGCTTCATTAAATACCAATGAATCAACTAATCATCATAATCAATTATTTATTTCCCCTTTCTTTTATAAATTATTTCTTTCTTGTTAAGCATCAACCACATCAACAATACACTCCTTCTTATCACATAATAAAGCAAAAAGCTGTTTATCTATACGTAATATTTCAAGATTAACAAGATATTATGCCAGTGATTCCTCAAAAAATGAACCAAATAACACGTCACAAACACCACCACGCTCAAGGAGAGCTTTATTTTACGGTAAGAATTAATCAAACGTCAATCATTAACCAATAATAAAATAATAATAAATGACAATAATAATAATGATAATAATAGTAATTTATTACTACTACTACCACTACCACCACCACTACTAACCACCACTACTACTATACAATTCAATGAAAAGTTCCTGGAGGTGAAGAACGCAAGATCAAATCAAGTTTAAAGTTGAATGCTGATAGTATTGTATATGATCTTGAGGATGGTGTAGCATTCAATAGAAAAGGTGATGCAAGGGAAATGGTTTTCAATACTCTAGAGGTAAATTATTAAATAGAGAATTAGAAGATGAAGATCTATCTCGTCGATTAAGTTATTTTTATTTTTTTAATTTTGAAAAACTAAAAATAATTAAAAGGCTTCGGAAAAAGGAAGTTCAGAAAAGGCTGTTAGAATAAATGCTGTTGGATCAGGTAAAAAATTTTAAGAGAGAAAGTAATATAGTAAATTTTATTTTTTTAAAAAAATTTAATCCTATTATTAATAATGATTCTCATTAAAGGGCTTGAATTAGAAGATCTTAATGTCGTGGTAAATTTTCATCATATATTTTACCATCACATAATCCATCACATATTAAAAATCCAATTCTCAATTGATTAATTAATTATTTAATTGGCTAGCTTCGCTCAAAACGTCTTGAAGGAATTGTCATACCAAAGGTTAGATCAGCAAAAGATGTCCAATTTGTTAGTAGGATGATAGATTCAATAGCTCCTGATAACACGTAAGATTATGTGGGTGAATTTTTGCTATAATATTTTTGGGTGTATTGGAAATTAGTATGTCTAATATAAAAAAAAATATCTACATCTATCTCTATATATTTTTAGCCGATCTAATATTCGTTTACTTGCATCGATAGAGAGTGCAATGGGAATTATGAATATTAAAGAAATTGTTACATCAGATTTAAGATTGGATGGTTTAATTGTATGTTATTTTATTTCATTATAATGAATGATGTTAAAATTTATTTTAATTTTAAATATTTTAAAAAAATTAGTTTGCAGCTGAAGATTATTGTGCTGATCTAGGTAAATTAGTTGTTTAATCAATTTATTATTCCTTCTTTTATTTTATAATCATCAATAATCAATTCTTTCCATTTAACTAATCAATGCTTTCCTTTTTAAATCATTTGATAGGAATGATTAGGACACCATCTTGTAAAGAGTTATTGTTAGCACGTCAAGCAATAGTAGTAGCTGCAAGTGCATATGGTTTACAGGCCATAGATATGGTAAATTAAATAAATGATTTTTTTTTCTTTACGACATTCAATTAATTTTAATTACTTTCAATAGGTTTGTCTCGATTTTAGAAATAATGAAATTTTAATGAAAGAATGTAGAGAGGGTCGTGAAATGGGATTTGTTGGAAAAGTAAGAAACTTATTTCTTTTTGAAGAAGTTATTGATTAGCTGAATGAACTAGTTGATTGTTATTATTATTTGATTTTTTCTTTAAAACAAAAATGATAATTATTATTATTATTAATTTTTGATTTTGCTTTTTTAGCAAGCAATCCATCCAAATCAAATTGACATTATACAAAAAACATTTTTACCGGATGAAAAAGGCAAGTAAACGAATTAATTAATTTATAAAATAAATAAAATAAAATATTGATTACGTCTCTCAACTAATGGTATTTTTTTTAGATGTTGAAAGAGCCGCCAGAATTATTCATAAATATGGGATTTATTCCAAAAAAGGAATTGGAGCATTTGATTTAGATGGAAAAGTGTAATTAAGCGAACATAAAATATCTTTATTATATTATAAAGATTCTATTTAAATGGTTTTTTTATATATATTTGTTTTTTAATAGGATTGATCTTCCGGTTGTTAAATGGGCTGAACGTTTAATTACTAGAGCTAAATCTGCAGGAATTAAAATTCCAGAGATTAAGAGTGAAAGTCAAGCTTAATAATAATCATTATATTAACTGCCAATAATTGAAAATAATGACAATTAGTAATTACAAAAAACATTGATAACAATATCAAAGCTATATAAAGTAATATATAGAGAAGAATTATTATTATTTATATATTACTTGGTGAAATCTTTTCTTTAATATTTTGGTATTCTAATAATTTTCGTTTTTTAATTTTTGTTATAACGTTATATTAATTAATTAATTATTATCAAGATAATTGATTTGACATTAAATATTTATATATATATATATATATTGAAGTTGGGATTTATCTGAAATCAATTTTGAATTCATCAGTACATAAATAAACTATATGTACCACGCCTACATAATGTATATTTGCAATATTTAAACAATATTTAAATATTTTTCATCTCGTTTTTTTTAATAAATGCTATTTTATATATTGTATATGTACTGTATATATATATATATATATATATATATATATAATAAATAATATATAAAAATAAAAAATAAAAAATATTTATTATACAAATAATTTCAACCAAAAAAATAATAAATATCTAGTTAATAAATAAATAAAAATTCATCATTATTTTAAGATTAAACCATTGGTTAAGGATCAGAAAATGTAAATGTCAATTCAAACTTTACTTCTCCCTCTTTATTACTCATTTGAAATTCGGTTTTCAATTAGAAAGTGAAAGCGGAGAAGATTGATTGTTATTATCAGATATTAAGGATGACGACGATGATATTTTTCTCGCTTGTCTATATGATTGAGTTAAATTATTTTGCTGATAAGATAATAATTTACTATTACCCTCATCATCATTGTCACCATTATCGTCATTATAGTCATTGTTATTATCATTGTCATAATGATTTCCTTCATCATTATTGTCATTATCATTGTCATAATGATTTCCTTCGTCATTATTGTCGTTATCATCGTCATAATGATTTCCTTCATCATTTTCATCATTTTCATTATTATTTATTATTTTAGATGTAGATGATGATGACAACGATATTGTTGTTGCTGGTGCTGGTGTAGTTAATGTATTCATACTAGATGACTCCGACATTTCTGTTGTTAGTGAACTACTAGTCATTGGCATTTTGGTAGCTGTGGTAGTTGTGTTTGGGATTACAGATTCTGAATAATTTGGTCTTTTAGCAGAAGCCAATTCATTACTTTTAATTCCAAGAGTGTTGAGCATAGATGGTAAAGCTCCTAGTCTTGCATAAAACATTTGAAGTCTTAGCCTTAAACATTCAGAATAAAGATCCTCTATTGTTCTATTAATATATAACCCTTGTCTAATATTACGTATAAACACATAAAATTCACAAACTGCCACTAATCTATCACGACAATATCGATCAATCAATGACCAGTCATCAGAATTTGTTATTCTAAATTGAAACTGTAAAGGACCTGATCTACCACAACACTGACATCCTGTAGTCTTGGAATTATTACCAGAGAGTCTTTCCCATAACAACTGTTTTGATGCTGAATTACGTATGGGAGAAGGATTAGTGATTAGATATTGTTCTTTCTCCGAACCTTGTGGTGCCTCCTCAATAAAACAAGTGTTTGAAACTATTGCATCGACTATTCTACGCGACGAAACCCTGGAATTACTACCAAATCTCATACAAGGATCAACATCATCTTCCAAACAATGTCTCATAAATAATATAGTGTGTATTTTCTGTAATCTTATTGAATTACTCTGACTGACAAACTCTTTGAATTCCAATAATAATTCATTATCGATACCTATTCCATCTTCACCTGTAGGATTAGGTAAGGTTGCTGCAGCTTCTGGTGCTCGTTCACGTAATCCAAACAATTCAGCAAAATCAATACTTGCTCTGAACGATGGGTCACTTGAACTTGAACGTTTACTTTCAGGTTGTGATTGTTGTTGGTGTTGCATTGTTTGTTCTAGTTTTTCCCTTAATTCATTTAATTGTGAACTTTCTGCAGCTAAACGTTCTTGAGTTTCTGCTAATTGTTTTTCTAATAATTTATGTTGCACCTCTAATTTATGCTTGTCTTTACCTATAACAGCTACCATATCATTAGCTTTCTCAAACAAAGCCTTGGTCAATTCTTCAACTTCCCCCTCAACAATGTCTTTTGAATGTTGTAATTCTGCCACTTTATCAATCTCGTCAACATATTTCTCATTTAAAATTTCCATATCTTGTTTTAAAGCTTCCATTTTCCTTTCCAGATCATTGTGTCGGTCAGTTTTTAGATCAATTTGATCTTCTAATTCTTCAATTGTTTTATTTAATTTGTTAATATAACTAGTTTGTTCTTCAGCTTTCGCGGTTCCTTCTATGATTTGTTTATCTGCAACTTCCAATTTTTCACGCTGTTCCGAGCATTCTTTATGTAGATTTGCTAGAAAAGGTATAATCCTAGCACAACGAGAACAATTGGCCGTCTCTTTAATTGGTGTTATTTTTTGACAAATACATTCATCTCCATAATTATCATTATCTTTGACACCATCGCCATCACCATTATCATCATTTTTATCATCATTTTCATCATCAACATGATTATGGTTACTGTTAATGCTTTTTAGATTATTGTTGTTATGATTAGTTGTTGTTGCTGATAATGATGATCGAAATTCATTTTGATTTTGTATTGAATTCCAATCGTCATTGAATTTACCTAATAAATCACTCGATATATTAATATTTAATGAAATTAACAATGAATAATTGAATGAATTGGAATAATTGTTAATTTGAAATTTGAAGTATTAGGGGAAAAAAAAATGAGAAGCGAAAAAAAGAAGTTAACGTAAATAAGCAAATTGTTATATTAATAATTAAAAATTTACCATTAGTTACCAGATCACTTCTTGGCATGCTTGCAATTGGCGTGGTTGGCGTAGTTGGCGTAGTTGTAGCATTTATTGTAGTTGGTGTAATTGGAGTCGATGCCTCACTTTCAGTCATTATTTAAAATAAAAAACTAAACAGGAAATTTTTCTTCTTTTTTTGATTTAAAAAAAAAAAATATAAATTGCTGAGAAAATTATTAATTTGTTTTTCTTGGTGATACAATACTAATATAAATATGTGGCTGGCTGAGATTATGGAAATTTTATATATTAATATTAATATAATTTTTGGTAATATTAATATATAGTAATAGTCAGTTACTTGATGTTGATCATCTTTGTCTTTTTCCTTCTTTCCTTCGAACATTAAAATTATTATTATTATATTATATATATTATATTAATAAAAATTGTTATTAATGTCTCTTCCAAGTGCTGATGAACTTGAACAACTCCCTGAAATAGGTTGGAAATTAATTTCAATACTTTCTCTTTTATAAAGCTTGGAAATATACTTCCCGGTGATTATACATTATTTGTTCTTGTTCTTGTTATTTAGAGAAGCAATGGGCAGTTAAAGCAATGGAACATGCTGAAACATATTTTAAATTAGTATCTTCTGTCGATGGGAAAACTCTTCGCTTGACAAGGTTTCTCCGTTCGTTCAAAATTCCATCCTTTTCGTTTTCAAAAAAATCAATTAATAATCAACAACTATTTAATTCTTTATTTTTAGGCTTGACGACGAAATATATGAAGATTTTATGAATTCATTTACCGATATTGATATTGAAACGATTGATGAAGATTTAATGAAATCAGATGAAGGAAAAAAAAAGTGGAGGGAATGGATAATGAAATACGATACAAAGGTAAAAGATTATAATTTTGGAACTTTACTAAGGAAAAGTGCTAAAAGAGGTTATGATGAAGACAATACTATATTTGGTAATTATATATATATATAAATTTTTAATCAAATTTATGATATTAAATATTATCATCATTCATAATATAATTTTATTACTATTATTAGTTACACGAATGCAGGTAAATATTTCTTTCAATTAATAAAAAAAAATAATAACATGTCTTATTTCTCATACTTCCTTCTTTCACTTACCACTCATTCTCAAATTCTCATTATTTCTAGTTTTATGCAATTGAAATTGCAAGAAATAAACAAGGATTAAATTCTTACTTGGTATCAAAATAAAGATAAAAAAAAATTTCATTCATTTAGATCAATTGATAATTTCTTGTTGTTTGATATGTAAAGATGCATATGTGCATTCATATGTATATATATATATATCATGAAAACTTGTTCGTTGCAAGTTAAGATTGCCAATACAAAATGTCTAATAATAGTTTTTAATCCTTAGAAAATCTAAAACTTTTGTTCAACAATCTATAAATTCCAAAAAAAGATGCTCTATCATTAAAACATATCAACAGGGTGATAAATGATTTAGAAAATCTTAAATGAATCAGTATATCTTGAATATAATACTTATTTTTGAAATAATATATTTACAATACAATTGTTAATGTGAATAATCTATGAACAAATAGAATGGATTTAACAAAAATTTGATAAAAAAATCAGATGATGGTGATGAAAATGATTATAAGAATTGATAAAAAAGAAGTTTTAATTACATAATTTATGGATACTATCTTAATTATTGATGGGATAAAATCAGTCAAGATTAATATTCAAGAACTAGAAGTGAATTTTGATTCTAATTTACCATCGTACGAATTCTGTGTTTTTCATGGATGAATAATAGTCATAATGAAAATTAAGTAAACAGGTTAAATAATTGTGTGGGTATAATCCAGCTTGTCAAAAGTTAAAAGAAATGTATTCAGATTATTATTTTGGATTAAAATAGATAACAGGTTTTAAATTTGATATAATCATTACTTATTCGCAGATTTCAATCAATATATGAATCCTTTTTTTTTATATGTTATATATAAAGATCGGTTTTTCGGTTTACATTTGACCCAAAAATTTCAACATTCTAAATTCGTTAACTACGCAAAATATACATAATAATTTCACAAAAAATTATAATAACTTGTAGCTTGGTTTTAGCGAATGTGTGTTGCGAAGTAGAGATGCTGGAAGGATTGTTTCTAATCTGTTTTTTTATTGGCTCATGGGTTATTTCTCTTACTACTCCTTTTATTATCCTTTCTTTGTTCTCTGTTGGAATTTTCGTTATATTCGTTCTATTCGACTCAACTTTCAATGTAATTTGAATAATCAAATTTATAATAATAATAATGAATAAACAAATAATTCAAATAAGCCTTATTAGAATAGAAGCCCCAATGACGTTCTATTTTTTTCAATTCATATATAAAATTCATCATCTCCCCCAGCTTTTATACTCTTATTGTTTCAGGTTCTAAAATACAACGCCTTTGAGTAATTAAGTATGTGCCTCCAAAAAAAACTCGTTCAACCAGGACATTGGTTGTTATTTTGCTATTAGATTAAAAATTAATAGATTTAATTCCAAATAAGCAGAGTGCCAAGTAGTTTCTAGCCTAAGCTCCGAACGATTCAGTTCAAACTGAGAATTTTGGTTCGGTTCAAAGTAAAAAAGTAAACAGAAACCAAACCGAATGAATCGAAATTTTTCGGCTTGAACTGAGCCATTCGGAGCTATATCTGCAATATTGGTGTGTGGAAAAGAAGCACTTGATACTGGACTTTCTTCAAAGAATTTTTCACATTATATTGTGCAGTACATGCTCTGAACTTAGGCATAAAGCAAGAGTTAGAATTGGTTAGTAATTCAGTTGATAGAGTACGTGAATTAATGATCAAAATTAAAGATTCAATTCGCCTTTGTGATAAACCTCATGGTTTATGTGACTTAAAAGGAATTAATAAAATAATTAACTCACGGAAAAATTATCTAATATTCTAAATTTAACATTCTTATTTAACTCGGAATTCAAAATCATTCATTCGCTTTAAAAAAAACTTGGAATTATTCTTAAAAGAAAGGTCTTGTTTATTTTTAAGGAATACATTTAATTAGAACAAATTAAGAGTTCTTGAAAATCAGAGAACTAGATGTACTATCTTCATAATTATTCTCTTATCATATAACTAATAAAAATATATCTGACTAAATTCTTTACTAGACCCATCCAACTAGATATTTAATTAATTATTATCTATGCCTTTGCTAAGTATAGTTGTATGTATTTATTTTAGAAACAGATCTTAGGAAGAAACCTAGATAAGGCCAGAAGGTACTAAGTTGACAATATTAAGAAAAGCCCAAAGGTATGAGGTTAAGGATATTAATAATTTTGACTCGGGCAGATAACAGAGAGTTTCTGCTGGAAAAATATGAGCAGGTATGATAAAAATTGTTGCCAGAAAATTATTAGTGAAAGACACTATTAAAATTATTGATTATAAAGCAATTGTATTTTAGGATTAAATAATTAAAGAATATTGGAATTGTATTATTAATAGAGTGTCCAGGATTTTGCTATTACTATGAACTTTTCCAATTTGCAATTTACCCAATAAATGCAATTAAATTCTCTTTATTAGTAAGATCCTTGTAATTTCCAATCCTTTTTGGTCCACATGTTAAGTCATCAAACACTGTTGTTCAGTTATCATCCAATCAAATTGCGTTGTCGCTGCAAAATTCTGGACACCAACTAGACAATGCTCTCCACAAAAAATTTTAAATATATGCACAAATTCAATGAAAAATTTGTGCGCTATTACATTTTTCTATATATATAATGAGCATAACGGAAGTTCTATTTGACGATCATTTATTGACTCGTTACACGATTATTTATATTAATTTTACAATACTGCAATAATCATCATAGTAAAAATTAGTTGGTCATGTGAAAAAATTTTAATTTGTGTTAAAAAAAAATTTTTTTTTATAAAAATATTCTTTAATGGTTATCTTATTTTTTTAGCAAATGTGATCTTATGTGATCTTGCTATTTCCAACACTTATCTTATAGATAATTATTTTACAATAAGACATTAACAATTGGTAATAAAATATTTCTTAACAAATTAACTATTGAATTAAGTTTATATACTTAAAACATAATCTCTACCAATTCTTTATTTCATTAATAGCATTCAATAATGTTGATGATAAACTTTCTTGATCACTTACATTTAGATCTGTCTCATTTTCATTATTTTCTTCATCAGAATCATTTGAATTAAAATTGTTGATTTCTTCTGACATAAATTCATCAATTCCTTTATCTAATCTTTTTAAAAATGAACTCACATTTTCAAATATACCTTTTTTAAGCATGATGGAATTTCTAAACTTCCAAATTGTTACATTATTTATATGATTTTACAATGGTCATCCAAATTTTTTTTATAGCACATAAATTTCAAGCTTCATTATCACACCCCATGCCCTGATCAAATCTGATCAAACGTTTTCCAATGTCAGTATTATGAATGAAATTTATAATAAAGAGGTTTAAAATATATATATGTATATATTTTAATAACATGTGTGGAATTTAAACATGAAAAAAAAATCAGCAAACTTAACTAAGGTTGTGGGTGAAACCTCCTTAGTAATTACTGAAACCACGGCAAAACTATATTAAGGGTAGAGTATATGTAACATGAATCTACTATGAACTACAATGGCTAATTTTGATTTTATCCGGTTAAAAAAGTAAGCCACATATTAAAGACAAATAAAAAATAAACAAAATTGTACAAATTTTATATCTTTAGCTTCTCAAGATTCTGAGTTTTAATTTAATATACAAACCATAAAAAATTATTCTATTCTTGCTAGAGTTATTACAACTTTAAAGTCAAACCTATTTTCAGATTACTAATTAAAATTCTCAGATTACTAATTAAACATAGTAAAATTATAAGTGAATGTATAGAAACAATAAGTGGATGCTAATTAAACAATATACAAACACTGATTAAGGATAGTAAAACTGTAAGTGAATATATAAATTCTAATTAAATTATCAAAGCATGCTAATCATTATATAATTTATTATATGTATTAATATAAGATATATTTTATAGAAACAATAATTTTTATAACAAATATATTATTAAATTTCAAAGGAAAATTATTTATTTTTAATTCTTTGCCAATGAGTTCTCAAGGTAAATGGTATTAGTTTTATTCATGTGTAAATTTGAAGCATTAAAAAACATTCTAATTTAAAAATAAAATTTTTGAAAACATAACTATCAACTAGACAAGTTGAGGGATGGTAGTGGAAGTCAATAACAAGACAACAATATATCTCTATCTATTCTACATATACTATTTGTTCTGCTTATTCTTCATGGAAGTTATATCAATTTTTCTTTTTACTTTAAACATGTAAGTGCTTCCTATAATTTTACTTAGTGAAGATAATTAATATAATTAATATAATATTGAGAATTAAAGTGTCAACATTACAATTTATTTTTAAATAAGGAAATGAAAAAGAGCAGCAAAATATAGCCTGTTTATTTATTTGTTTGCTAAAGGATGTAAAGAATGTGGAAGAAAAGGACAATGTTATATATTGTAAATGTTTTCATTTATTGTTTAGTGTTAATTATTGGACTTATAATTTTCATTCTCTCATCACCTGCTTTCAATAGGTGATATTACAAATAAAATATATTTTTCTACCCTGATATTACTATTATATAATGAATGTTATTATGGCTACATTAATATTTTAATGAGGGTAATATTATATACAGAAAGGTTCTTTTTATGAGATATACAGAACCTATGTGACAAATAAGGATTAATTCTTAGAGTTGGTAAACACTGTGTAATTCCTGCCACCCCCCAGCCAGTGAGTAAAATTGAGAGGGCGGAACGGGCGGGTATCATGTTACACATTAGTAATTTTCTGCAGATGATTTCTAAATTTGTGGAAATCTCCATTAGTTACACGACGAAATTTACACACTGCCCCCCAGCCCACAAATTTAATCATCACGTCTGTGATAAATGCCACGTTGGTTTTACAAAAATTTTGAGCTACAATTTAGTTTCCTTTTTTATAGAATGAATTGCTATTCTTTGGTAGGGTTCTGTATATTCCATAAAAAGAACCTTTCTATATATAATATTTTCCTTTTAATTAATGATCAGCAGCCAAAAAATTATCCACTGTGTCATAGTAAAATTTGTGTTACGTATACTCTACCCTTAAATTACTGGGGTTGGTCACAATGGTTGATCGTCAAAAATAATAAACATCAATAATAAATTTTCATATATGCGGATTTTTTAAATGTTATTTTGAAATTTTTGTAACACCCCCAAAATAGTAAAAATCAATAAAATTGACAACTTTGACCTTTATAAAAAAATTCTCTACTACATAATATAAGTAAAAAAAACTCACTGATAGACTATTAATTGAGTGTTTTTAAATACAATTGTGGAAAGATTATTCACATATCTTGCTTGGTTACCAAGCCTTTACATTTTAAATTCCCATTTTTTATAGTAAAAACCAATAAAAAATTTTTTTTACTAATATAAATGAAAAAAATCTCTCTGATAGGCTATTTAATTGAGTGTTTGGAAATAGAATTGCGAAATATTATTTACACAACTTGTTTGGTTATTGAGCCTTTAGGTTTTAAAGTTTATCTAAATTTCCATTGTAATAGTAAAATCAATAAACTTGATAACTTTGAACCTTCACAAAAAATTTTTTTACTAATATAAATGAAAAAATCTCTCTGACCAGTCATTAATTGAGTGTTTTTAAACAAAATCACGGAAGGATTATTCCCACAATTTTTTTAGTTTTTGAGCTTTTACATTTTAAAGTTTATCTAAATCTTCAACGATTGTTTTGATGATATATGTGTGTAACATTAAAAAATCCGCACATAATAATTTTCTATAGTGCAGGACACCTAGTCCCTACAACTTTTATTAGTCTTGCAAATCCTTTAACTCCTCCAAAAATGGAAATGTGTGACCAAAAAAACAAGATGTCATTTTCATTTTGTTGATATGCCATATAATTAAGCCTTAAAGTTGCAAATTTACTATGTTAATCCCCCAAAGTGACGTGTTACACGCAAATTTTTTATATTAAAAATGAACGAATTGAAAGAATCGAAAATTTTGAAATCTGTAGTGCAGATCTTTTATCACGTGATACTAATAAAGAGAATGCAACGTGACAAATCTATTTTTAAAACACATGACTGTAAAAATTTTATTGTGAATTTTTCCCAAATCTGTTGCTGTGGCGCAGAAAGTCGTAGGGACTAGGTGTCCTGCGCCATATATTGACCTGAACAGCATAGATAAAAATCCTTTTATGGATAGATCGGCGTTACACACATTTAGACGGTTCAAAAAAAGACCTACAATTTATATGTGAAGAGTATTGTAAAATCAAAAAAGTACCACTTAGAAAAGTGGACTGCACAGACTACAGTGAACCCTCCCTAAATGCACGCACTATGTATACCCTCCATAAATGCACGGCCCATCTCACCCCCAAGCTTATAGAAAGCTTATAAAATCACCCTTCATAAATGCACACCCTCCATAAATGCATGCTCACAAGAAATAGCACTATATTCCCAAGGGGGGTGCACTTATAGAGGATTCACTGTATATAAAACCACCTCAAAATTTGCACAAATGTTCTGTTATCATTGTTCTTTCCTGATCGGAAAATAACTTTTCCTGAGCAGAATTGGATTTGATTTTTATTAATAACAAAGTTGCTCTAAATTTGTCATAACATCCAAATTTGTGATGATCTACATTTTAACTTGATGTGCGCGTAACATAAAAAATAAAACAATAGTAAATAAATAACATTTCTAACTATCATTTATCATTAATACTGTAATAAAATGAATAAAGGTGTAAGCCAAAAAAATTTTGGTCCTTGTATAGTATGTGGTAATCAAGATATATATTATATAAACTCTATATTATATGT
>CAJVPN010001006.1:0-18822 GCA_910592215.1 Entrophospora candida
ATATATTGTAAAAAAATATAAGTCACATAGAAGGATTCCAGACAATGTGATAGATGAAATAGATGAATTAATAATATTTTTATTTTGATCGATATTTTTAATCGTGTCACGTTACCTCAAATTTTTTTGACATCAATTTTGTAATGAAAAAAGTAATATTAATATTTGTGAATTTGAAACATTTTACGCAGTATTTGATGGGTTATAGTGGCGTGCACCGTACATAATATTTTCCTTTGTTGAGATTAATTGTGATACAACTAATTTTATATTTTTATGAATTATAGTATTTTTCTTATTGTATATGGCTTTTCCGATAAGAATAACTATAAATGGCCCAAAAAGATATTCGTTATTTTCTATCAGTAATAATATCAAAATTCATATGTTATGGGAAATGAGAATATGCCATTTCTGAGATCGTCAAAATTTGTCCTTTTTTTCATCCTACAAAAGCGATATCCAGACCGAAGGGTTAATTTTCCTCATAAAAGGCGAATATATTCAGTGCTTGGCGCTTGTGATTCTAATAGACCTGTCCTATGAATAAAGGATTCGAGAAATGGTCAGGGTGGTATGATGAATAAGAGATGTGGTTGAGACACTTATCTCAATTTCTGGTGAAAATCTAGATCCTTCAAAATTTGTGAACCCAATGGTAAACGAAGCATTTCCCCAAGAACTTAAGACTTGGTTAAAATAATAATAGTATTGCTTGAGTAACGTGGATGTTCAATCGATCTGTATAAATCTGATTATCATGATGCATGCTTTTTTGTGAAAAAAATAAACAATCTTGTTGCATTTATCCCTTTACCCTAATCGTCATATTTCGCGTAAAAAAGTAGGTATTGTTTTTGCATTTATGTTTGCAAACCTGGCATTTCATTAGCCTGTAAAACCTGAGGGGATACATTCTGCCTCTGAAGTTGTCGGTGAAATGGAGAGCTTATTATTATCACATGACAAAAGATCGACCATACAACATGAAACAGTGTGGCACAAAAAATTCATACCATCAACAACGTTTGTTCCTATTATAAAGCTTCTGAACTGTATAATTAAATATGTATTTGTGTGCACCATTGTAAAACAAGTTACTGTTACTTATTACAACAATAGTTATACTCGAATACATGTGACAAAGTTGCCTGACAATCAAGATTTCCAGTTGTTGCACAGAATTAAAAGTTCTTTGTATTATTTGTCATGTTATTTCGAATTTGTTTTTAATATTACCAACAATCTGAAGGATACTGAAAAATTAACATCCATATCTATATTAAAAATTGATCATTGAAAAAATTTGAATGAAGAAAACATAAAAATTGGAAATTGGGAAAAGAAAACATTGAAAATTCTGTTGGAAGATATTATTCTGCTGATAAGATTCAGTGAAATTTTAGTAGATGATTTTAATAAAAAATTAGACCTTATGAAAAGGATTTTAAAGAAAGAGGTATATCGGTAACTTTTTCTATATCAATCTAATGAATAGTTACCAAGATTTATAAGAAAATGGATGTTGGCTAAATTTACAAATTAATTTTAATTTCTAATTGGATTAATGGAGGTGAGGATAACTCGTATAAATCTAATTTGCCATATAAATTTAAATCATTATTTTCTAGGATGATGATGGATTTACAAGGTCAATCTTTGAGAAAAATGCTGTAACATTAAAAATTCTATAACCATTATGAGAATTAAAGGAACCGGAAAGTTAATTGGTAGATATAATATAGTTTTCATTATATTGAATTGAAACAAACAAAAGTCTTATTTTTAGATAAATAATTCGATATTAATCAAAGTCAGAGCTCAATAAATTTTAATAGTTTCATAGATATCAATGCAACTGTGTGGTATTTCTAATTGTTATTATAACAAGTGTGCTAATTTTCTTACTTATGATACTTTTCAATTAATAAATGAGTTTAAGTTTATAAATTAGAAAAGAAATGTTAAATTAAAGGTATTCTCAGAAGAGACAGTCATATCTATAGTTTATTTGTTTATTTATTAATTATATATCACATTATTATATAGGAATTTTTATGCACACAAAATTCAATACTTAAAAAAATAGTTGTCATACTGTTGACTGTTAGCATTTAATGTTGCTGATGGCAAAACAAACATTAATTTGAGAACAAGAAACAAATATAAATTGTAGTCATGATAACTACTAATTAATATTTTCTATAAAAAGAGCTTGAATGCCCTCGATTTTTGAATCTCATATTTTAAGAATCATCTTTATAATTAATTAACAACAATTAATGATTATTGTTCGTCTCTTATTCACTTATGTGTTGCTTTCTACAATAATTATAAAAATGAAACATTTATTACAAGTTAATGTGACATGGTAGAATTCATTTGTGATCACTTAAATCATGGTTAGTATCATGCTTGAAGGAAAACAAAAAATTACAGACATTCATTAAAAGGTTAGGGAAGTAAGAAATGAAATATCCAGACAACAAAATATTCAAAAATAAAACATTTAGGCATATATAAAATTCATTATGAACCACTACTATTACTCAGCTACGATTGTATTTGATTAATGTCATTGGAGCAGTAATTAAATTATAATTTATTATCAACCTCCATTATATTTAAAAATATAAGCAGAAAATAATAGTTTTTACGATTAGGGAAGGGCCAAAAATACGTGATTAATAAAGACCACGTGACTCAAAATTCATGTAACAAAGTTTTTAAAAAACTTTTTTTACTATTACACCACCTGATGATCATTTTAATAATCGGAAATGTTACGCCTTATGCAGTTCAAAATTTTATTAATCAAACTGGGACTGGTGCAAATTAACTTTAAAAAACATGTTTACTTAATGCACATAAACTTAAAGTCTCGTTGAGTTTGCATTAATAATGAATTTAGGATGAAAATTTTAAATTAGTATTAGACAAAAAATTCCGTGATTTTTATGAATACTTTAAGCTTAGTAATAACCTTCAAAACTCTGTTGAATCATGGATTACGTCATCAAGTAAGTCCGCTTAAAATAACTTGAATTGTATATGGTTAAAATTTGAGGAAATTTGGTCAAGTATAGACAACAAAACGTAAAGCCTTAAAATTTGCATTTTGTCAACTTTATTAAGTTTTTATATAATAAAATTACGGGGTGGTCGGATACTTTTTTAAACCCTTTTCACGAACTAATTTATGCCAACACCATATTGTAGATATATGTAATCTGTTACGTTGAGCATATTTTATTAATGAAATAATATACATTACAATGAAGAAATTTGAACTTTATTACATGTAAAGATTCCGATTGAAAATTTGCTTTTTTGGACTATTTGCTAAATGTTCCATTAATACCATAACAAACCTTTCGAAGTTTTTGTAATTTAGAGATTTTGATATCAAGTACAGGTCTACTTAGTAAAGTTAAAAAGGTTTTATTTAAGAAAACGTTACTTTTTTAGTAAGGACTCTTTTCATTTGACGTTACACGACTTTGGTGGTGTGTATATATATATATATATATATATGTGTTAAGAACTTCCCCCCATTTCAATCCATACATTTATTATATTAATTAATTGATTAATTAAAAGAATGACTTTAAAAATCAATAATAATCCAGATTTCTAACGTGGAAACAGCTGGGTTTGCTTCGATTTCGATTTCGATTTCGATAACTAAGTTTCCCAACATTGTAATTTTTAAATCGAATTAAATTCAAAATCTTCAAATCTGGTAAATAAAATTTTCGAGTTGCAGAATTATTATTTGTTTTTCAAAATTTTCGGATTTTCGCTAAGGGTATTATTAAGCCAGTGTACGATAGTACTAGGTTAAGGTATTTAATATGTTGTGCAAGTAATAATGATTTTTCTTAACAATAAGCAATTGATGTATGATTTCTAAATTTGTAGAAATTTGCATTATTTTATTGTAACGATAAAATTAGATTTTTCCCTATAAGGTAAATTAAGCGTGAATGAGCTAACCAAATTTGGAGATTATTTTCTACAAAAACCACACCTTTGCAAGAAAAGTTATACTATATTTTTGTTATAAAAGATTTTTTATCTACAAATAGAAAAGACCGCAAAAATTACACTGATACATTTTTATATTGAAAGAAAAAGCTTACTTAATCGGGCGTGCGTGACCAAAGGAATGTCACTCATTCCACTCATTCATAAACAGATCGTCAATTTGATATTAATAAACAGATCTTGAATGGTATAATCATAATTAGAAAGAATTGTTTACGTGCCATATCAAAAGAATTATTTCTGTTTTAAAAATAAATTATTTTGTAATTCAAATTTAAGTTTAAATATAAAAAATGTTCTTTTAAATAATAAATAAAAAAAAATATTTAATTTATTTACTTATTTGATTTCACTGGGAAAAAAAAAAAGAATAAGTATCTTCCTAAAAAGGCATATTTAAATTCTATTTAAATTAAAGTATATTCTATAGCATAATAAGAATATTCCAAGTGCGCGAGTTTTACATAGGGATACGTAGAATCAATAAACGAGGGCTAAAGCAAAGAGGGGTAGTCTAACATGAATTTTTACTTTTGGATTTGTTATCCCCAATTATTTTATATGAAGGACAAATATTGAATAGTTAAAAACATTCGGACAAGGATCTCTTAATAATTCCAGCAATAATACTCTACCATTAAAAATATTGGCAAACTTGTAAATGATTTGACAAAAACAAAATAATTGTTGAATCGATTAATATGACGACGTTGTAATTAGAATTGAAATAAACGAGAATGTCAAACCTTTTTTTAAGGCACATTCTAAAATTTAAAAACAAAGTCTTGATATTTTAATGCAATAATTGGATTAAAAAAGATCGGGAAGATGGTATGTGTTATTTTATTTGAAAAAGATAATATTTAATATTTCTCCAAGAATGTTTGAAATCCTTTTAATCTAATTATCAATTAATTTAATATTAAAATAATTAGTTAATTAAAAATAATAATTCATTAATGTTGCTTTTTTTTAAAAAAGATATATTATGCTATGGAACTATTAATATTGATAATCTTGATCCGGATAAATTGTTGAAATCCTTATATTGTACGATGAATTAAACTCCAATGGATTAGTTGATAATAACTTGCAAACTCATTTAATCACAAATAAGATGGAATTGATTTAGCAAAATTTAATCTACATTTGTAATATTTTTATTGAGCTATAATCAACCCTAAGGATTATTGCAATCAAGATCCAGAATTAGTTGATAATCTCAATGATATTGAAAATCTACATTTATATCAATGGTACAAAAAGATGATTTGGGGTTGAAGGAATTGATTAATGTTATACGATGGGGGGAGTCGAGGCAAATTTGAATTTGGAAGAAGAGAATTAAATGCAAATGATTTTATTGAATTAAAAATACATTACATGATATTGTTCCTCTGATAAGACTCAATCAAATTACACCTGGGGACTTTTGTGAAAAATTAGACCTTAGAAAGAAGGGATCGGTGAAGAAGTTTATAAAGAAGTTATTCAATATTATTATCTTACTGATGGCGTTTGTGGACAGATAAATGGCAACCAAAGCGAAGGCTCTAATTTCTAGTTGGGTGAATTTGTGAATTGATTTTTGGGAAGGATTATTGCAACATTGAAAAGAACTATGAGCGTTATAAAAATTAAAGAAGCTGATGAATTGGCTAATGGTTTTAATCAAGTTTGTTGGAATAAAAAAAAAAGGTCTCCATATGATTGATTGTTGGATTGAACTGATATAAAAGGTTTTATTTTTAAGATTGATGAAATCAAACAAATGATTTAATAATAAACAAAATCACAAATCCTGCCTGAACATGCACTTTATTTTTTGTTTTGATTATAATATAAAAATTATTGAAAATCCAATATATTTTAATGGTTTGGAACCACAGTTGTACCTCCGTATAAGAACCTTCCACCATATAAAAACATCATATAAAAACCTCTATATGATAACATATATGTTGGGAACCAATTATTATTAAGCTTATAGAAAAAATACTTGCATCCAAGGACAAGCTCTCTATAAAAAGATTTTAGGAAAAGTCACCATGTTTCCAACAGGTTTTTATACGGAGGTACGACTTTATATGACAGTCCCGATAACAATGCTTAAAGGAAATGACAATGAAAGTGTTTTTTATATTAGAAGAACATATGATAAACTATATATTTTTTTCAAATCGAACAGTAAAATAATAAGCTTGAGATTTTTATTTCTGTGTAACAACCGTAAACCATTTTTTATTCGTAATCGTTGTTATTAATATCGGAAATAGCAAACCATTTAATTATTTATTGAACTCGGTCCCTAACAATTCTCCGCGGTAGTGATTTTAATTTGTTCTTATTAATAATTATTATTATTTCCGCAAATGTAGTAATGTTTTTCAAAATAATAATGACAATTAATAATAACAATAATAATACCTTTTGAAGTCTATAATCAATTGACTTAAGGAAAACAATGTTAAATGAGTTAGATTGTTTCCCAATTGGTGGTGATGCTATCCATTTATCATTTAAAGCCAATAACAAGTCAATAATGAAATTTTTTTAGTGGATGTTTTTTATTTGTCGAAAAAAAAACTACACAAAACCCGTGTGAATTTTTGATTTCCAAACAAGGATATATGAAAATTTGCCCGCCCTTTTTTTAATTCCCTTTTTTTTTTTTTTTTTTTTTAACATTTGCAGTAGCATGTATTTTTTGATTTTGATCGACGTTTGCAATTATCACATTTGCATTTTAGTCAAAGATCTTCGTGTGTTACATACATTGTTTAATTTTGAATTATAATTTGTCATTCTTATGAACGAATTAAAAGGGTTTTATATATGTGTATTATATATACAAGAAAAATATTATTAAATGTAAATAAAGAAATGTTCTTATTTTTAACATATTAATAGTGAAGCTTTAGCCAGATAAAGCTAATAAAGATCCACATAATGAGCAAGTTCTTAAAGTATTAACAAAAGGAAACAGTATATTTTTATTTAGAAATAATTCATTTCAATTTTGGAAACAAAACAAAACAAAAATAAGCCCAAACAAATTATTATATAAGGGTCACGCTATTATTATTAAGTGTAAGATATATATTAAAGTGTTTGTTTTCCATCTGCACACATTTTTTCATAGATCCTACCTAATATCTATCACCTTTGAATGATATTAAAAATAAAAGTAATTCACACGTTATTGTAACCCGTGAAATGAATCGAAATCTCTTTTTTTTAAACCACATAATTTTTGTTTTTATTTTGCAAATATCACTTTAAAATTAATAAATATATTATTAATAAAAATCAGGCGTTTTTTTGTATTTGCATATATATATATCCTATATCAATTATTTACGAAATCATGAGGTAATTCGTTTAAAGATATATAAAAAAAGTGCAAGTCATGACTTTCAACTCTTCAAAGTAGTTTTGGAGACCAACATTAGTTTCGAAACTCCCAAAACTGTACTGCCTTTAAATCTTCAAAAGGCTACATATATAACCTCTCATCTTATTTTTTTTTTAATATAAAAAATTTTTTTTTCGTTTGTTACCATGCATGTTGTGTGTTACTAAAACAGATTCGTATATATCACAATCGCATTTTTGATATAAATGCGGGGTATGCATGTATGTAATACATTGAATGTAATCTGGCATTCTCTGCCATGGAAGATTATGAATGGATAATTATCTGTGCTATGACTCTCTGATAAACGATAACAGTATTTATTAAATAATAATGATATATAGAATAAAAAATGATTTTTAATTGTATTTATTTAATATTATTATAATTATAATAAATTTTGCCTAGTTCTCTTACAATCTGGTCTAATTAAAATTCAGCCAATAAAATAAGTTTATAAATGTAAAACAATAATTATCTCGTTGAATTGTTAAATTAATATTAAAAACAAATGTCAAAACATCAAAAAAAATTTTTAAAAATAAAAATAAAGTCATAAGATTTTATTGGCGTAATATTCGTAATTATATCATTAGTTGTAACTTTAAATTTTTTTCTGGCTTTAAATTGTAATGGAGAATGAGCGATTTCTAATGGAGAAAACAAAAAAGAAAATAAGATTTAATTTAATTAATCAAAAGTGCGAATGCGAGGATTACATAATAATAATGTACTAATGCTTTTTCGTGCCTTCATTTTTTTTGAATTTATAGTTCGCAAGGTTTTATTTTTTCCAAAAAAAAATTTAATGCGGGGGATACTTAAAAATTTTTATTTATTTATTTATTTATTTATTAAATAGACAAACAAACAAGTAAATATTTTTCTTAAATATTTATTTAGTAACATAATATAAAAAAATTAGTATTTAAATGAATTTTTTTGAAGAAAAAAGAAAAACCAGAAACCAAAAATTAAATACTATTTTTCTAATAATCGAACGATATTACAAACAAGGGCAATGAAACGGTGATAAATACATTCTTTACGATCTGACGCAATAGTAGATGTATATATGTATATATATCAAGTTTATATAACGTCAACATCAATGATCTGATAAACAGTTTACATCTCATCGATCAATCTCGCGTCAAAATTCCAAAAATCACACACCCTCAAAATTTTCCACTTCTTTGAACATTAATTAATATTTTACTTATATATCTATAGAACTATTAAAAATTAAAAAAAAAAACAAAAAAAAAAAAAAAAAAATTCTTTATTTTTCA
This sequence comes from Entrophospora candida, assembly GCA_910592215.1. Taxonomy (NCBI): domain Eukaryota; kingdom Fungi; phylum Glomeromycota; class Glomeromycetes; order Entrophosporales; family Entrophosporaceae; genus Entrophospora; species Entrophospora candida. Next base: position 8,755 of record CAJVPN010001006.1, read on the forward strand.
TTCAATGGGGTTTTATTTTATTTTTTTAAGGAGAATTTTGGACAATTCATTTATATATTCTGGTTAATATATATTATATATCTTATAAAATAAAATTGACACATAATCACGTAATGTAATGAACAATATTAATAAATTAGTGAGGACATTTTCATATTTCATATTTTACAAATATTTTTTTTTTTGGCAAAGACAAAATTTCTCGAATGTTGCTGCAAAAACAAAAATTTAATTTCGGGTTGTTGTTATATATTTTTTTAAATTTCCTATTTTTAATTCCTATTTTTTATTAATCGTAAAGTAATTTCTTTAATCTTTTTTTTTTCTCCTATTTATCTTTTCGATCGTTATTTCCCAATTGCCATCATTTTTATATTATATTATATTATATTTTATTTTTAACGATTTATTTATTTATTATGATCAAAAAATTAAGCTTATTTATTTATGGATTTAAATTTTTTTTTTTATGTCAAAATTGCCGACTACTAACTATGATTTTTAAGTTTACTTATGCAAAAAAATAAAGTGTCTTTTTTTTAGAAATATTTTTTTAGATCTTTTTTTGGTTGGTTTTTGGTAGAGTGATTGTTTGATATTTTTTTAAATTTTATAATAACAATAATAACAATATTTAATTTTTTTATCTTTTTTTTTTTTTTCTATTCTTTATTAATTAATAATCTTCTTATTATATTTTTTATTATATTATTAATATACTTTAGTTTTGGACATTTTTTTAATTAGTTTTTTTACCATAAAAATAAAACCAAATTATAGAAGCTGGTGTTTTCACCCAGCATTTTTTTTTACTTTTTTAAAAAACCGTTTCCCCAAGAGACGTGCGCAAATCATGTGATTTATACGAATTTTATAAAATTCAGCATGCTAATCAAATTTACATACTAATATCAATCAATATGTATAAAGATAGTGCAGCAGAATTTTATATCAATCCTTTGAAAGTGCTTTTGTTCACCTTTTTAAAAAACCAGCTTTGTCATTACATATCAAACTTTGTCGTGACAGAGTGACTAAGATTTACGATGATTATTTCTAAATTTGGCAAATTATCGCGTCAAAAATTATTTTAAACAATAATAATAATAATAAGCCCCACCAAAAGGAAAATTTTACAAACAAATAAGCGGGATAAACTAAATTTAGAATTATTGCTATATTTATATTCCTCGTAGCGCAGATAATGTGGACCCGCACCAAAGTATATATAAATGTCCTTAACGCTCAATAATAACTTTTTGTTTTCAAATTCGATTAAAAAAGCTAGTTTTATAAAAATTTTCAGCGGGCGCAAATTAATCAAGTTATCTCCATTTTTATCATCTGTCAATGAATCGTGTATTCTGCGTAATAAATTCTTTAATCGTAGCCTAAATAGTTTGTTTTGTGTATTTTCGGTGGTCTTGGACATAATTCCATTATGGCATATCTGTGTAATTCTCACAATGGCATTTATTTTAGCCGATCATACATAACTCAAAAGTTTGCTATTATATTAATATTAATGTTTTATTACTATTGACCCTGAAACCTTAATTATTAACCATTATGTTTTTAATTATTATCGATATTATTATCATCATCATTGCTCTTAAAAAAATAATTTTTATAATAAAAAAAGAAATTCCAAAAAAAAAAAAAATAAACAAATAGAAACTTTTAAATAAGCCACAATTATTGCTCAAATTCTTATCATCTTCAACAAATAATGCAATTGAAAAACCTGAAAATTAATGCATTATTATGTAGATTGTAAAAAAAAAATTCAACAAGAAAAATTAAACTTATATTTAAAAATTATAATGGAATAACTAATTATATATTTTGAAAAAAAAAAATCCAATTATTAATAATTCACCATTTAACAAAATTGATATTATGATTCAAAAACAAAATATCAAAGTGACTAGATTAGTAGTAATGGTCATGGATCTTGATGAATATGCTGGTGATAGTAAAACATTAATATAAATATAAGGAAGGCTTGTGTGTGAGATAAATGTATCTTGATAATGATGATATGTATGATTGTATTGATTATTGCCATAATAATAATAATACATATATGTGCATATTACACTACAATAAAATCAGGATATTTTTTATTCATTAATAAATTTTTCAATGTTTCAGTTTCCACTAGCTTTCTATTACACTATCAATTTTCTTTTAGACGATTATACCAATAAGAATTATGGCTATTTATTTGATTGTCTATTTGTTTATTTACGAAATTACTTGATTTTTTATCAGTACCGTACGTGACCCGTGACTCTTTTGGATTCCCGAAATAGCTTTTTCAATAAATTTCTTTTTATATATTAGTTTAACATGTATTTAGATTTCGGCAGCTTAGGATTCGGGTATAAGTTTAAGTTTCGGTAATTTATTTTCCCTAAACTAATTTCGAGTAGTTTCGGTATCGGGGCTTTCTCCAAACTTTGTCACAGAACTTCGGTCTTAGTATTACTATTATTTGTGCGATCAAATTTAGTTAATTTTTATTTATCAATCAAAAGAAATATATGCATACATCACCACATGAGAATATATACTGTGCCATATATACAAATTTGTTAATATTAATTTAGCGCCCGTCGACTCAGCCAATTGAATTTTATACGATGATGCAATATTGCTTATTTTTTTTTTTATTCATTGATCAATGCAAATTTAAAAATAAAAAAATTTGCATGCAAACAACATTGTTTATTAAAAAAAATCTCCCAGTAAAACTGCTGTAAATTAAAATCATTTGCATCTGTAAATAATAAAGTATAACACATAATTACAAAGGAAAAGGCTGATTGAAAACAAATAACGGAAAGATCTTTACATATGAAGTCTATGAAACTGAAATTCACATATGTGACATCAAATTAGCCAAAAGGAATTCTCATCCAAACGCCTCCCTCCCTAATAAATTTCAATTCGCTAAGGAATATGTCGGCTGATAGAAGAAAAGAAAAAAATTTCAAAAGATATTTGACAAATTCCCCGAAATGTAACTCATATACACAAACAGGTATGCCAGATGGCAATTAATTAATGAGAACTTTGCATTTTTTCATTTTTATTCATAATAATACCAGAATAATTCAAGAGGTTAAAGAAATCGTAATAATTGATGTATTCGACGAGTGAATATCCGCCATGTCCGTCAGGAAATTTTATTGAAGCAATTTTGTGTAGAGCTTACATTCCACGTAAGAACAATGTGAGATTAACAAACCCGACACAATCCTTACACAATTTCATATAGAAGAAACTTACAAGCATTCGGTACTAGACTTGCTGATTCCAAAACTATTGTGACTAATGATCTGAAAGATGGATATTTTACTTTTTTCTAAGAAAAGTCTCTGAAAATCAAGTGTTCTTTTAATAAATTCATTGAAGGAAAAAAAAAAAGAAATGGAAAATCCCTAATTGTGGCAGACAAATATCTAAATCGAAAATACACATGTTAATTATTGCTAAGAAACTATCAATGCAATGATCTCTCTTTTGAAAGGTGCAGTCAATAAAATTAATGGAACTCATCAGCAACCTGGTTCTAATTTACTAGACATGATGGGTCAAGGACCTTTGGTAAGATATCTTCCTTGGCAATCTGTTTTCAATCTTCATATATATTACTCCCAAGTATACGATCGTATATGTGGGTAATCATATTTCTGATTTCAAAGGTCGAAATTATTTCAATATCAAAGTTGGATTGCAACACGCGTTTTGACAATGTTAATTTGGACTGCATGTATATTCCCAACGTACATATTGAAATAGGTTTTCTGACAAAGGTATGTATAATGAAAAGTTCTTTTATTGGATCAGGTTATCTTTTTAGTTGTCTACTAACACTACTGCCCCACCATTTATTGCTTCAAGTTGTGCCATCAAACAAATATCTGACGTAGTCTAGAAAGCCATCGACAAATGCAACCAAAGTTGGTGTCTGCAATCGGTTGTAAAAACAGGTTGCAACATCCCAATTGCAAATTTCTAGTTGCAGATACTGCAAGCCACTTTCAAAAAACGGACCGTTTGTTGTTCCTCATATATATGTGTGTGTGTGTGTGTGTGTGTGTGTGTGTGTGTATAATCCTATGTATAAAATTTATCACAATGTAGATTTTTTATTTTAAATTAATAAAAAGATTTTACCATTATTAATTTGTTTACGTTTCATTTGATTTCAAAGCGTAAAGCGAAAGATGCTGTTGGTATTTAACAATTCCAAAGGCTAGAAAATTTGATGACTCAGATTTGTTAATATCATAATAGTATATTTACCATGAAAAAACATTAAAAACGTTGCATTTTTCTCATCTAATGGAATACATATAAAGGTTTTTTTGGATTTGTTGACTACTTATAGGTGTCTAAGGTGAAGAGTTTTTAGAAGTTGAGGATACTATCGATTGCGATTTAAATTATTCAAAAAACTATAATGTGAAAAAAAAATTCCAAATAAAGGAAGTCATATAATCAATTTCATTGTTTTCCTAATATAGTTTATTTGGAAATTAAAGTTATCTATTTAAGGATATACTATATAATACATTTTTAACCTACATATTTTAACCGGTCCGATGGTGATCAACAAAATGTGCGCATTTTTTATGTAACATTTCCGCACACAGTTTCCTAACTATCATATGATGTGGGACCCCAATATGACATGATTAGTTACCATACCATTTTGAAACATTTTTGATCAACATAATAATGTAATTGGGTGGGAAAGATGTTGATTTTTATTAATTTTTTAAAACATTATATTATAACTTTGTTGAAAAAGAAGCAGATAATAATTTTGCGTAAAATAATAATTAATTACAGCAAGTAACATTAAAAAATTAAAAATTAAAAATAAAAAGATTCAACTAATAGAAGATTGATTTGCTTTTCACATACAATAATCTTATAATTCAGGTTTTGATGTATTTTAGATTTATTGATCTTTTATTCTAAGATGGCGTCTTGTATGACCTTTTAGTTCATTTTTTTGATAATACGCTTTAGTGCATCCAGGATATTCACATTTGAAATCCTTTATTCCAAAATGATACTTTGTATGAAATTGTAGTTCACCTTTGCTACAAAATGCTTTGGTACATCCTGGGTATTCACATTTGAAATTTTTTATCCCAAGATGACGTCTTGTATGATCTTCTAAATTACTTTTACTATAAAACCATTTAGTGCATCCAGGATATTCACACTTGCAATTGTTCATTCCAAGATGACGTCTTGTATGTTGTTTTAGTTCATAATTGTGAAAAAATGTTTTTGTACATCCTGGATATTCACACTTGAAATTTTTTATCTCAAAATGACGTTTTGCATGTTGTCGTAAATCAATTTTTTCATGAAATGCTTTTGTACATCCTGGATATTCACACTTGAAATCTTTTATTCCAAGATGATATTTTGTATGTCGTATTAAAGAAATTTTTTGACGAAATGCTTTTGTACATCCTAGGTATTCACATTTGAAATTTTTTATTCCAAGATGATGTATTGTATGTTGTATCAATTCAGATTTTTGACAAAATGCCTTTGTACATCCTGGATAATCACATTTAAAATCTTTTATTCCAAAGTGACGTCTTGTATGACATTGTAAAGCAATCTTTCCATAAAATATTTTTGTACATCCTGGATATTCACACTTTATACTTTTTCTAACACCCTCTTCATCCTCATTTTTGCTTTCACTTTTATTTTCATTTTCGTTTTGATTGTCTTCATTGTTGTAATTGTCATCACCATTTTGATCATTATTGTAATTGTTGTTAACGTTATAATTATAATCTTCTATAATCTTTTTGATTTTATCGTCATTATTATTAATATACACCCAACAATCTATATATCAAATTATCATTATTATAATAATAAATATAAAGAACAAATAATATCTGATTACTTTGTAAAGTTACCTTTTTGAAACATTTTTTATTTATATTATTTTTCACAGATATTTTTTTTAGAAGAAATTTGATTTGCCAAATTTTTATTTATGCAGATCCTTTTGTTGAATAGAGAGACATTAACAGGTCATATAATAGGCTATACCAAAATCAAAAAAAAAAAGAGCATAAGAGCAACTTAGTAAAGGTTCCTCAATTTATTAACAAATATATATTTTTAAATAGTAATGCACTCCTTATTTTTTTATTCATTTTAAGTTCTTTACAATGTATTTAATTATTACTTATTACATTATGGACATTATGCTCATCAAATTATATCTCAGAAAAAGATGAATTAAAAGAACGCTTCTCTGTAGAACCTGAAAACTTGCCCAAAAAAATGCAAATGGGACATTTCTTAGATAATAACAACCACCTGCTTCAGTTATAAAAATATCTAAAGCATTTTCAAACACTGACATAAACATTGGTAAACAATCAATGAAGAAAATATCATCACCGAAACAGCTTGCCGACATGGTGATAATTTCGTCTTGGATGTTTTACAATTTCAACATGACCATCTAAATTACCAACAAAAATGGATTCATATTGCAAACAGATTGGATGCAATAACAAGACTTTCCATGAATAAGTTTCCAGCCCAAATATTTTCAAACGTATTCTTGTTGTCCATACGCATAAATTTTTTTGTATTGAAAGATTTTAATAAAACGGATTTTATTATTATTATTCATCACTCGTTTATTATGACAGTAATTTTAAAGGAGGATAAAACGTATTTAATAACCATTTTGACACTTGATAATAAATGTCTTGAATAAGTATTTGTGTTGTATCATTTTAATAAATTTTAGAATAATTCCATTGAAAATTTTAAATGATAAAGTCAATATAAAATAATGTACGAAGCCATAAAATTATTGGTGTTCATAGACTCGGAAATAACATTTCCTATTTTCTCCGTAATGTGTGGCTGGCATAGCAATATTATCTATTTCATTATGAATTTTAGCTACAAGATCTTTTTCAGTCTGGCGTTAATAATTTTACAAATGACGTTTTAACTTTTTGGTATTAATGCATCAAAATAGCATTTATTTTTGAAAAAAAAACTTTTCGATATTTATCACGTGAATTAGTATTGATGTGAGTAGATAAACAGATACAACTGAATGAAAAGCAGGATAAATGATTGATTAAATAAAATCTCGGTTAAATTGATTATTAAACTCAGGTTAAATAAATACGCAGTTATTTCCTTGCGTTGATTAAATCAAGTAAAAGTTTTAACTTACTTAAAATCAAAGTTTCAAAAGAGACTCTCTGTAAAATCTCTTTTACTTGGAAATTATTAGAAAATTTTGATGAGATAAAAATACACGAAATCATTTAAAAAAATTTTTTTTTGTTGCATGCCCATTTTATTAACAATTTAAATATGAATATTGATGGTGATGATTATTATGATGATTGTGATATGATTATAACGATGATGGCAGTGATGATGGCAGTGATGGATGACAATGACGACGACAGTGATGACTAAGACGATGGTGATGACTGTTTTAAAAAAAATCTTGCGATTTTAATTTGAAGATTTGGAAAAAATAAAATCGTATGACTGAATATTTGCCTAAAAATAGAAAAATAGAAAACTTACGATTTTAAAAATAAATTTTTTTTTAATTCATCGACTTATTGTATCCATTACTATGAATTTCTTTTTTTGTAAAGTCACGTGGTTTGATAACTAGTATAAAAATTCTTTATAGCGTTTAAAATCAAAAGCCCTTGATCTAGAACAAAGTCAAACTATCATTTAATTCTAACACTGTAATAATAAAATTTCAATAAAAATGAAATTACTTTCAGCTAAAGAAGTTGCTAAACACAATAAACAAGACGATTGTTGGGTAATAATACATAACAAAGTTTATGATTTAACCAATTTTTTTTTGAAAAGATAAATAAACTTCTGACGCTTGCATTTCATCTCATTTTCAATATGTTTATCTGAAGAAAATATAAATATATATAAATTATTAAATTCGGCAAATCATAATCACAATTGTAATGTAGATTCTCGTTATTATGAATGCATTTTTAAACAATTGATGGTTACAGTGACAATCTGGTTAACAAGCACTAAAATAAAAAAACAAACTAATATAGTATAGTATACCATGAATTTATTTTTCAAAAAAATGTGATTTACATATGTCTTTGTTATTTTCGATATGAGGTAAGGACCTGGGTATGTTGAAGAATTTTTTTTTTATTTTGAACCCGTTGATATATTAATTGAGGTTTTGCGCAGTGGATAGTATGAAACGAAACTCATCAAGGGTTAGAAGAATCGTAGAGCACAACGTGTCCTCGTACTCCAGGAATTTGATCTATCTTTCTTATATATAATAAACATGTTGCCAAGGTGTGTCCAATATCATCAAGATACATGAAGAGGTTGTAATTAGGTAGGCCGTATAAAACAGGATGTCTATTGGGTAGACAACAGTTAAATAAAACATCAGACCTACGAAACAATGGAATGACAAAAAATACAGGAACGCATAAGTGCAGTCCAGTTTGTTCACAATCGACCATTTCCTTGTACTCAACACTATGAGGTTTAATCTTCACCACTAGTGCTCCATGCACTGGGATGAATATCACTTGTATAAGCGGCTCAGCTATGATATGAATATTCCCTTTGGGTGGTGTATCAGTCTAGTAGTCTTCAACGTATCCTGTCGCAGACATCTCTTCTCTGTGATCATAAATCTCTCCTAGATAATATTCAGTAAAATAATGACGAGAATCATCGGCAATGTTAATCAATCTTCCACAGTTTGAGATCTTTGGCTGTGAATTTATCAAAATCTGGCGCATTATTCTTTTTAATTGTTTCCTTGAGCTTTTCAATAGTTTCTTTTTTGTTAATTTGGGTCGGAAAAGTAGGCGAATTGACAAGCGGTTTCAAATCTGGCAAAAAAAAATATTTAATAAAATATTCCTCGAATTTCTATTGATAAGTGATAAAAATATAATCTAAAAATGATTGCAAAGGTTCCACACAGAAATCATGCATGGTTAATTTATTTGCTATTATTATACACTATTAATATATTAACACCATTTTCAAGGTAAAGAAAAAGAAGGTTGTGGCGATTTTGATGATGATAGTAAAGGATGATTGTATTGCTGATGATAATGAAAATAGGCATTGTTGTTATTGTTATTATTGTTATAGATAAATGAATTACTATTATGCAAAAATATTATTCAGTTTAGTGAAAGAAATTATTCTATCTAATTTGTAAAGGTAAATAATGAATTCAAATAAATTTTCAATTCATGAGACAAAATACTATTTATGAAAAGCAATCTTTTTAAATGTGTGTTGTGATTGTGGTCGGTCATTCATCAATAATTTCTCAAAAAGAGTTTACCGAATTACATGAGCCCCTTTCCAAATCAGAATGAGACTTTTTTTGATGGTTTGGCTCACAAAAATGGGAACCTTTTTATTGCTTAAATACAAGATAATAATACATCTATCTTCTAGAAGAAAACTTATTTCAATATGAGAATCAGTTTTTAATTATAGAAATTTAAAATGGCAAAATGCCCACTTTAATTGTAAAATCTTTGGTGAAATAAAACCACATTCACATTATGGGTTAAATGCAAGAGAATGGCGAGACACGACTAAATTGATTTATTACCTATTGGAGTCTGAAGCATTATAATTTGGTAAATTATCATAATTACCATGTATTTTCTTTAGCTTTATTATTATTATATTTAAAAAATATAATAATTTGTTGAAAGATAATAACACAACAGTTGAGCAGACATAATAAGGTTTTGAATAGTATAATTGAATTATTACTTTAAAATCATCAACATATTATTGTGGTTTGCAAAATAGTTGATTTTTTGCAGATCTGTATGACCCATGATTTTTTTTAGAAGAATTTTATTGTCGCGAATGATAAATATTATAAAAACTTTTAATTTTAATATTGTTAGTTTTTTTATGAACTTTTCCTAATTAGACTCTATAATATAATCTATTGAAATCTCAAATGTGGTTGAATATAAA
>CAJVPN010001007.1:0-18804 GCA_910592215.1 Entrophospora candida
AAATTAAAAATTTCTAATTTACCAAAAGATGAAATTTACGAAATGATATAGATTCAAATTAACTTATTAAGAGCTTTAAAATTAAAGATTAATTTGTTAATATTATTTAATTATTTATATACTAATTACTCTTGTGTCATTTGTTATTGATAAAAATAGAAACATCATATTTCATACCATTCTTCTTTTATATCACTTTGTCTATGTGAAAAATGAAATTAGCCAATTAAAAGGAAACACCTCATTTAATTGGCCAATTTCATTTTTCACATTTCTTTTATCACGTGAAATTATCTTCGAAATAGAGAAATTAGCAAGTTATTTGTTTTACTATTAATATAATTAATATAACACAGGTGAAAATTATATTACAAAATAGCGAAATTTTAAACCTTATAACTTTTGAAAGTTTAAAATAAAAAATCTGGCTGCAACAAATTATTTCTTGACTTCTAAATTAAATTTTTTGAATTAATCGCCTCCCTGAAGAGCAGCTACCATTTTTGTAAGCCAATAACAGTTAATGGCTTTGCTGTCATCCACTGTAAAATGCAAGTATTGAACAAAACATTGGATTCCAGTCGAATTATTAAATAGTACAGAAAAAAAAATCTGGAAATGTCAATGCAGAAAGAGGCTGCAGGGTCCATCAATTATGCCACAACCGCTAACCGAACTAGAGCTTACATATCAAACCAATAATTAAAGACTAGCTAACCACAAAATCAGCAGTACAGCAATCAAACAACTCTCCAAATACCAATCTGACTGGGCGTTGTAAACCAGTCCAGTTATTGGCTAGAGCAGAAACATTGTCAGTTAATTCTGATGAATAATCATTTATTTCCCTAATACTAAGCGATGACAAGTGGCGATAACCACCATTCTTTTAATAAAAATAATAATACTTGCTTACTTCTTGATTGGTTTTCATTTCTTTAATTTTTTTTTAAAAAAAAAAAAATCAAATACATAAACAAAATGTTTATTATCAGCATTTGGGGGGACAGACATGAATTGAAATGTGGAGCAAAGTTTACTGGATAGTTATAAGATTCTTGACGATAATTAATGAATGATTGGTGGTGTATTTGCTTTTGTAATATTAAGCAATCACAAGGAAGCATCAAGGTAACATAATTGTTAAAGATGGGAGAGAGAAAAAATTGTTCTAGGTGATTTTGATTATCGAAAATTTACAAACATTAAAGTGCACTTGCTACTTCGAACTCTCTACAGTCATTATCATGTTCCTCGTGTACACAAGGCTAATCTGGGCATAGCTCTTGATTATTTAGAAATATTTTTTAATTGTTTTCATTAAAAAAAAAAAAATTCATCATCCAAAAATCCTTTTCCAAAATGAAGGCTTCTTAGCACCTTCAACTATTTTTGCTTTGGCTGCTTTATCAATTTCTGCAATTAATCTAGTATAATATTTTGGATTTGATGCTGGTGTATGCATTTTATCTGAAAGTGGATACTATTATTGTTTTATGAAAATTAATATATAATATTGATATATACTAATTATTTATTAAACGAACGCTGACCTTTTCCTTGAACTCGTTATTCGCTAAACGTTTTAATGCATCTAGTTCAATTTCTGCCTCAGTAACCAATTTATTGTGAACTTCTGGATCATTAATAATCATATTTTTCTGAAAACCTTCTGTTACCCGTAAATGTAAAACTTGTTTTAAATTACGATTTGGTCTTAAATGGTCAGCAGGCCAATTTTCTATTACATGTAAAAAAGAACGATAAAGTTGTAGAATTTCTGCACGTGTTGAATTTATCATTCTTTCTTAAAGTAAGTGGTTGAAATTTGTTTTTAAAAATTTTATTTTTTTGTGCACATCTTAATTTTTTATGATTTTGAGAAAAATGGAAAAGATTTACATTCAAGGAATTTACTATATTAATATTAATATTAATATTGTTTTTTGAAGCTAACTCAAAATATAATATAATAGTGGGTATCTAAGCCAAAAAGGATTCTATCTAAAGAAGATGAAACATATACGAAACAGCAATTAACTATTTTAATATTAAGTTCAGGGTAAAAAAAAAGAGTGTTCAATTTTGCCGGGACCGGGAAAATATACTAATACTGTATTAGTATTAAATACTATACAGTATGTTTTGATCCCGGGACCGGGAAAACTATTATGACAAAATCATATTAATGCGAATCTTAGTTTTTTATAATTATACGAATCGATTTTCCCGAACACATTTAAAATCAAAATAGCCGAGGACATGTGAAATTTATCTTTATTAATTAACAAGGAAATTTTGATATCTTAAAATGAGCATAAATTAAAAATGTTTCATCGTCTGTTTGCCAAGGATTAATATCAGAGTAAAAGCGTAATCCCAAAAAATAAACTTCTTGTGATGTAATATGAATTGTAATGTCTCATGCCAAATTTGCACATGAAAAAACACTAATACTGGATAATAGAAATATATGATAAATGATCTCAAAATCCTATTATTACTCTTTCTTAGAATGTCTTTTAAAGTTTGCAACTTGATAATTGACTCCAAATGAAATAATTTGACCATATTAATATTTGCAAATAACTTTTTAGCATTGACAAATTAGGGTATGTAATAAAATATTTTACTATTTTTACACTTTTTTTTTTGGTATAAAACAATGTTTTTCATTTCTCTATTTATTATTACCAATATATTATGTTTGCGAATCAGTGTAACCGAGGACATTTTTTCCCCAGTCATTTATCCCTGATTAAGTTGCAATAACAATATTTATTTGTCGCACAACCCTTAATTCTAAATTACGTGCTGCGCCGCTTACCGAAATTTTTTTAAAAAAAGATCTACAGTATATCAGTAAATCGTCTCCCATCCTGTTGCTTGGTGGTCTCTTGAAGTTCTTACAGTTTATCAAAAAGAGCTCTATAGTTTGTAGTAGACGATTTGGCAAATTTCTATGATATTTTCAAAATTCTAAGAACATTGCCTGATTTTTCAGTTACCGAAATCATCGTATTATCCATTTAGAAGAATTAAATTAGCAGAATTATAAAATGCTATTATAGAACTTACCCATGATTATAAAGATCCAATGAACAATCGTAATAATTATAGATTTAAGACGTCACCTCCGAAATACAACAAGGGCCTTTCATAGACTCAAAAAACCTACTATATATTCTGTCTGATTTTCTGCTTACGAGATTGGATAATAACAATCATGTAGGAAAAGCACATTGCGAAGTTAATATGGTCTCAACATGAAAAGTTCCTTATGAAGGATGTTCAGAGAGAATTCATATTTCATTTGTTGAAGTTTCTGGTATTGCAGACTTCAATGAAAACAGCACAAGTAGTATATTTCTTGGCAAGGTGAAATGCGTGATGGATACAAATCAAGTCTTCCCAAAAGCAACAAAGTTTCAAAGCCTTTGTTAAAAAAATAAACAAACTTTTTTTCCGTCCACCTAAATAAACTTATTTGCCTACCACCAAAATTTTTGTTTTGATAGTTTTAATTATTTACTCGTCAAGTCTAAAAATTTTTATGCATCGTTTATTATTGCTATTTATCAAATGTAACAACAAACAATCTCGATGAACTCTAGGATTGTGTTTATATACTTTATTTTTATTTTTATCAATCAGTTTAATTAATTGGTTGCTGTGATTGACGATTTTGAATTCATTCTTGCAATTTCTTTGTTTCTTCATCTATTTTTTATTATTATTATTATTATTATTATTTTAAGGTCTTTCGAGATTTTCAATGTAACATCCAGATTCCAATGAAATCATCGATCCATTATAATTAATAATGTACATGTGTGAGTGTGTATGTATGCAAAGGGTAAATAAATTAATATATGCATGTATACAAATGATCGTCACCCAATAAATAATCCCCCCCTAAGAACATTATTGTTATTTAATAAAAAAAATAAAAATAAAAAAAAAATATTTATTCTGTTTAACAGTTAAGGTAAGTTGTTTTCTAAACATAACAAATATGATAAAGATTTTCCAATAAAATCATGTACGATCTTTAGTTCGAAATTTGAAAATCAACATTAGTGCACTCTTTGTTTTCCAAATCAGTAAAACAGCAAGTATAAAGATTTACTAATAAAGTCTTTGATAATGGAATAATGGTCTGGCTGGAGATGGGGTAACACTGTAATTAGAAATAAATAATTGGTTATTCGTATGATCACATATTTACTTTAAAACAATAATTCTAATTCTAAGTGAGATAAATAAACAAATATGTTCATTGTTAATGAGTTATTCAAAGATGTAATATTATGCAAGGTTTTAATTCGACTCTAAATAGTTTTTCCTTCCTTGTCATGATTTCAAATTTTAAATTTTAAAATATTATAAATATCTGCTAAAAGTATTTCCTTCAAAAAAATTTATTATTCTCAAACTGCATATAAATAATAATTAACAACGTTCATTCATCAATCGTTCATATTTATTCATTCTTTTTTTTTTTAAAAAAAAACAATCTCTTCTTCTTCTTCTAACCTTTTTCGAGTCATTAATTACCTATTTATAATCCTAATCCGAATTTCAAACCCAAACCTAATCATAATCATAAAAAAATGAGCGTCAACGAAACATTGAGGTTTTGTGATTGGCGTATAGAAATCTATAATTGCGTTATGAGTGATATGTTTAGAATGGAAGCGATGACTTCATTGATAACTTATGGAATATTAGCAATTACTGGATCATTTATATTTGGTTACCGTTATAAACATATGTGGAAAGGTTTATTTATCAACCATTGCGGCGGGATAAGACCCCTTCCAGTTGACAGTTTATTGTTTTTTTGGACAATTGCTTGCTATCTTCGTGCATTACACTCGTTGCTTATGATATTGGATGTTTACACAACTTATTTACAAAAAGAAACTGTTCAAGAAATCGGCTGGACTGTGTTATGTTATGGTGCTGTAACTTATATCATAGGAATAATTTACACGATTCCAGCTAATTATTCTCGCGGACTAACTTCATCAAAGAGTAGAAAATCTAGAACCAATAATAGTAATGACGATGCTTATAAAATACGTACTATTTATATTCCATCACCAACCGTCTTAAATATTGTATTGCTTTGCTGGTGTCTATATCCTACTTTAACATGTTTTCCATTTGCCGTATTATCTGGAATTGCCAGAGACAATGGAGATGACAAATTAGCTAATAATTGGACAATGGCTCAGTATATTGCTTATTCAATTCATGATTTGGTATTATCGGCTGTTGGAATTTATTATGGAATTAATTTCATGTTAATATTAAGACAATCAGTTAATCAATTCAAGTCATCAACTGCTGCATCATCATCTGCAGCTTCGGCTACTAATACTACCGCCGTTAAATCTTCTGCGAATTATTATCAATCAAATGGTAATGTTACGCGCGAAGCATTAGATAGGCTCAAATATACAATGACTTACATTGCTATATTACCTTTGGTTGCTGCGCCATGGTGGTTTACTTTTGGTGTTTATCGTCAAAAATTTATCACTGTTGCAAGTTTCTCTAATTTATTTTTATCTTCCATGTGGCATGTAACCGGTGTGCAGCCATTGGTCGCTGTGTGCCAATATGTGTTAGTAAAAAGAGTTTATCAACATTATAAAAGTAATAAAATCGATAATGGTGGTGATATTAATACTGCAACCATCAAAACCACCACAACTACTACAATAACAACCACCTTATCTCCACCTTCACCTCCTGGTTCATCAACTACATTAGGAAATTCATCTAATAATGATGATAATAAGGGAATGAGCGACGACGCTTCTCAATTCTCAGTGGATCTTGATTTTCACGAAAAAGTTGAAGACGATGATTTTAATCAAGGGTCTAAAATGTTCAACGTTTAATAATAATAAATCTCTTTCGAGATAGAAAAAAATCTAGATAGAAACTTTTTAAAAAAAAAAATAGAAATTTTTGAAAAAATAGAAAAATAACATATACATTTATTATATTATTTAATTATCATTCATTATTTATATATTATCACATAGCAATTATCATTATTTTATTATTACATTGCAATTGAGATGTGGACAACCAAATTAGATTTTGGTCAAGCTGGAAATTTCACGCCCCAATTGTCATTCTGGAATGGAGATTATTGATTTTATATTTTCATTTTTATAAATACACGCATGCATATACATCACACACATATATATATATATATATACACACACTTTTCATTTTTTTTTTTTTTGTTTGTAAATTTACATAAATTACATTTGTATAAATAAATAAACTTTTTTTTCAAATTGGTAATGTTCTAGATTTTTAACGTTCGTGTGACATGACCTTGTTTTTTTCCATAAAATATTTTTTTTGTATATTTGATTAGAAAATTTTTAATTAAACATGACATATATCACAGACTGGAATGAATTTCAAACTGGTGTTGAGGAACTTTATTTGAATTCTCCAAAAGAGGTATTAAACAATAATATGGCAATATGATGATGCGATAATATGATAATTGTTTGTTTGTAATTATTTTTTAAAAATATAGACAAGATATTTAGTTTCTTGGAAACATTCTCAGGCTTCACTTGTTTTAAAAGTTACTGATAATTTTAGAGTGTTGAAGTATAAAACAGATCAAGCTGTTGATCTAAAGAAATTTGAAAAATTAAACAAATCTTTAATGTGTAAAATGCAAAATCGTAAAATTCCAGACGATCAAGGTATTATTTTAAAAGTTATCAAGAAAAACAATTAGAATATAATGTTTATTTGATATTTGTATTCGTTGTCAAGAATCTGGATTTAATAATTAATTAATTAATTCTGGGGATATATTTTTTTTCTTGATTGAATTTTTCTTTTTTTTTTTCAGTTGTTGAACCAACGGCATCAACTACACCTTCCGCCACCAACACTGCTGCTTCTACCACTTCCACCAATGTGGCCACTATAAAATCAGAGTCATCACAAGTTGTTGCATCAGAAGTGACTTCCACAAACATATCGTCATCATCATCACCATCAAATGTTCAAACTTCTTCAAAGAAGAAAAAGAAAAAAAAAGGTGGTCGCTAGTATTATTTCTATTAAATTTCTTTTATTTATTTAATGATACCTTTTCTTTTATTATGATTTATATTCACACTACTCATAATAAAATACATTATATTAGAAAATGATTTATTCTTAATAAATACGTATTTTTTAATTTATCTAAAAATTGTTGTGTGATCATTTCCTAGTATATATATTTATGCTTAAAAAATTTTTTTTAAAAAAAAAGTTGAAATAAAAAATGTCTTGGAATCCACCAGGTGTTCCACAATATAGTCAACCAAGGCCTATGTATGGGGTAAATAAGTAAACGTCTTCTTTTAATAAATTTAGATCATTCTAATTTTTCAAATTTGCTTGATTCTTTGATTTACAACAGAGACCAGCAGGCTTTCAATCATACCCAACTAGACCTGCCCCTGGGCAACCTTTTTCACAAGCTCCACCATATGTACCGCCGCCGCCGCCACCACCACCAGTTTGTATTTTTTTCTTTTCTCTTCCCGAGTTCTCTCTTATTAGTAATCGGTTTATTAATCGTGATTTATTTATATTGCATATATATTGTACGATATCTAAAGACTTCTACAGTTTGGACTGAACATTCCTCCCCTGATGGTAGAAAATATTATTTTAATTCTATCACAAAACAGAGTAGTTGGGATAAACCCGACGAATTAAAAACTCCTGAAGAGGTTAGTTAACTTATCAATTGTCTAGATTTTTTTAAAAAAATTATTAATAGTTATTTCAATTGATAATAATTATGATGATGATGATGATGATGATGATGACAATAATGTATATTAGCGATCAATAGGTTCTTGTGCTTGGAAAGAATTTACAGCGGATAATGGCAGTAAATATTATTATAATTCCAATACAAAAGAATCTAAATGGGAAATTCCAGCTGAATACAAAGGTAATCTTTCTTTTCTTTCTTTTTTTAGAATTGATTTTATATTTTGATTTTAATACATTTATTATTTTGATTTTTATAGAATTTCTTGATAAACTTGAAAAAGACAAAAAAAAATTATCGTACGTAAACTTATTATTATTATTATTATTATTATTATTATTATTATTATTATTATTATTTGATGCACATGACCATTAATGAACCAACTAATAAATAAATAAATCAATTTATATGTAATACTAAACATTTATTCACCAATAGATTTTCTGAATCACCATCACAAGCAAATGGTAATGCTTTGTTGTCACCTAGTCAACAAGATTTTGAGAGAGCAAGACAATTGAGTGTACCGATTGTTAGTCCTGTAAATGTATCGCCCGGTAATATTTCTATAAGATCTGGTGGTCTCGCTGCTCCTATTGGTCCAAATGTATCCGTCATACCTATTCAACAACAAGAAACACAAAAGATCGAATTTGAAACAAAAGAAGAAGCTGAAAAGGCTTTTCATGAATTACTTAAAGAATCTGTATGTGGTTGTTTTTAATATGTGTGTGCATGGTGCATGCACCAATTGTGGAGATGACCATTTATTTCTTCTCTTACAATTTTTATTTCTTTGATGTTTTTTATACAGGGTGTCAAACCTGATTGGACATGGGAACAAACTATGAGAGCTATTATTGGTAAACCAATGTATCGTGCTCTTAAAACATTAGCCGAGCGTAAACAAGCATTTCATGATTATATTGATGGACTAAGAAAGAAGGAAGAAGTAATTATAATTTATTTTCTTATGCAGTCGCATCTATTTATTTGCATATTTCTGCGCATATGTAAATATGCATTTGCAGGGCCTTTTAAGATCATGATACATATACGCATTTAGAGGTTATCTAATAGATTATAAGCCCCAATATATGGGGCTGAGTTATCTTTATGCAAATAGATAGGCACGACTTGCAAATATACATAATCTTTTTTATTTAATGGATTAAATAATAACAATTTATTACTATTGTTACTATTATTATCTTTAGGATGAAAAAAGAGCCAAAGCTATTAAAATACGTCAAGATTTTATATCGTTACTTGAATCTCATCCTGAAGTAAATTCATCTACACGTTATAGGTATGTTTAGATATTTAGATATAATGATTATTTATCTTTTTAAAAAAAAAACTCATTTTATTTATTTAATTCTTTGACTTTAGAAAAATTAATGAATTGTTTGGAAAAGAACAAGCATTTTTAGCAATTGAAGATGATAGACAACGAGAAGAAATATTTGGTGAATATATCTACGATCTTCGTAAACAAGAAAAGGTAATTATTTTATACATACATATTTAATGATCATTGAAATAGTAAATTAATAATTAATTAGTTAATGAATTAATGATAATTAAATAAATAATAATTAGGAAATTCAACGTGCAATTCGTAAGGAAAATATGGAAAAGTTTAGTAATCTTTTAAAATCACTTCCAAATATAACAGAGGCTACAAGATGGCTTGAGGCTCAAACTATATACACAAGCACGCCTGAATATCAACGAGATAAAAAGTTACAAGATATGGATATGTTGGATTTTTTGGCTGTCTATGAGGAACATATTAGATCATTGGAACGTGAATCAGCAGAAAAGAAAAAACGTGAACTTGAAAATCAAAATCGACAACAACGTAAAAACAGAGACGCATACCGTGCTTTAATGGACGAATTACGCAAGAAAAGTGTAATTAATGCAAACTCCAAGTGGAAGGAAATATTTCCATTAATTACTAATGACGAGCGTTATCAAAATATGCTTGGTCAACCCGGATCAAATCCTCTAGAGTTATTTTGGGATGTTGTTGAAGAACTTGACAAGATTTTGTACCAACAACGTAAAGTTGTAACAGAAGTTTTAAAGGTACATACATATCTATTTCAAAGGATATAAATATAACATTATCTATTTTTTTTTATTTGGTTACATTTGATTTTTAGTAACATAAGTAACAATAATATTTGAATTTAATTAATTTAGTCAAAGGATATTTCAGTTAATTCAGGAATGACTTTTGAACAATTCAAAGAAACTCTTAATTCTGATGAACGAGCATCTTTAATTTCTGAAATAAATCAGAAAAGCATATTTGAACAAGTATTTGTCGTGATTATAAATGATAATGATAATGACTCCGAGATTTAGTAAAATGTGCTAATTTATTTTTATTCCCTCCGAATAGCTACAAAGAAAATCTGAAAGAAGACAACGTCGAAAGATAGATGCATTTAAATCAATATTAAACAAGAATTTGGATATATCCCTGACGCCAGAAATAACATATGATCAGGTTTATCTTTTATCTCCTTTTTTTTAAAAAAATTAAATCATTAAACTTTATATTTATGTAATAATTTATTTTGTCGGTATTATTTAGGCAAGACCACACATTGAAAAAACTGACGAATTTAAAGCAATCGATACAGAAGAACAACGCATTGAAATTTTTAATAAGTTTATGGACCGTATTAGGGTAATATTAATACATACATATATATATATACATATGTAACTACAAATGACATTATCATTTATTTATTTTTAATTTTTTTTTTTTCCACAGGAAAAATTTCATAAAAAAGATGATGACAGTGAAGAGGAGGAGGGTACACTTAAGGATGATGATTATGAAGATGATAAACATACATCGTCAGATAAAAAAAGAAAACATAAAACCCATAGATCATCATATCATCATCGACGTCATCACAATTCTGATAATTCTGCAGAAAGTGCTGGTGATTATTCTGACAGAGAAAGAGATGGTGATAGAAGAAAAAGACGAAAAGTATATAATATATTTTATTTTATTTTTAAAAGTATATGTTTTCGATCTTCTTGTTTATTTTAATTTGTTATAAAAAAATTTTATTTTAGCAAAAACCCAAATACGAATCACGACATTCAGAATCAAGATATCAAGATCATAATAGTAGCAGCAATAATAGTGGTAGTAGACATTCTGAATTAAAACATGGTGAACACATATCACACTCATCAAAATCACCAAGACTTCATCACGATCATCATAAACCAACGTCTACCACTTCTACTTCTAACATCGTTACATCTGCTAATAATACTTTTAGTATCGCTGATGCTGATGTTGGTAGTACCGATTCTTCAAGCAATTTAATAACGTCATTATTATCTTCTATTTCAACTACTACTGCTACTGTTACTGTTGCTACATATAAATCAAAAAGTCAATCACCAAAAATAGAAGCTGTTGATAAAAATTCGTCGCCTAAATTAGAAGTAGTTGGTAAAGCAATATCTTCCAAACCTGAATTTCGTCAAAAACATCATCATGGGGATTCAAGTGCTGAAGAAGGCGAGTATGTGGAGTAAATATGTCAAAAAAAATTTTATTAAAAAAATAAATCTATAAAATAAAAAAAATTAGTCAAACATCAATTTTTTATATATATAAATATTTACTTCATTATTGTCAGTGATATTTTAGAAAAAAAAAATTTTTTTAAAAAACAAAATTCTTGAAGAATAGATGTGTATTATGTGGGCTTTTGGACATATATGGAAATAAAAGAATACAAAAAAACCCCACCCAAAAAAAGGTGAGAATATACAGTAATGTGATATTATATATATATATATATATGTGTGTGCATTGATAAATAAAAAGAATCTTAGATTTTGTTTAAGTAAACAAAAACAAATCAAACAGTTTAGCAAATCAAAAAGTCCTATTCGATAATTTTTTCAAGAGTAATAATCGTCTTCTACTTGATAGCTAGCTGATATTAAAAAGATTTAGAGGTATGTGTGATTTTTGAGAAGAAAAAAAAATTTTTGAAAATTTAATAAATTGACACATAAATCTTTTATATCTCTAAAACTTTAACAAATTATTGAGGATTTAGTAGAATTAATCAATGAATTGATTAATGATCTCAAGGAAAAAATTTTTAATATAGATTTACATACACATATTATAATATGTATAGATTATTATTTAATTGTAATGAAAATTTAGTGCCATTTTATTAATTTTAATTTTTCTTTTTTTGGGGGAGGGGAAATAAACTTTTTAAATTGCATTATTTTTATTTCATCATTTATTTTATTATGAAAATATTATTACACTTAATTTATTGGGGGAAAGTGAACTTTGCCGAAAAATTCTTTTTTAAAAAAGCAATTTGATAAAAATTGTTCACTGCTTTTTTGGATCATGCGAATTTCATAAGTAAATTATTTTCAATTAACGTCTGCTGTTATTTCAACATTTATTTAGCATTTCGTTAATAATATCACATTTATAAAGGAAAACTTACCCTTTTCTCCAAAATCCTTTGTGGAAGAGCGCAAAGTAAAAAGGTTATAGACAATCATTCCAATGACTTTTATCTCACGGTCTTTCTTCATACTGTGTCTTGCCATTCAAATAATTCTAATTTTGTATTCTTGTTATAATAATTTCTTTCTAATTTTGCTTTTGACAGATGCTTTTTGTATCTTCTTAGCAAGTCTTTAGTCTCCTTTTATTGTGACAGCTATCACACAAGTCTGTTTCTTGAACTCATAATTTGAATTTGAGGAGTTAATTGATGTTATAATTTACGAAATGCATCATGACTTCAAATTGCTATCTTCTTCTAGACCAGCAAGAAAGTTTCTATGAATATTTCTGCTGGTAAGTATATATAACCGACTGGGTTATTCTATTGACAGTTCTTTTTGGACTTGGTAAACTAACCCATGTACTTCTATATGATTTAAAAGAAAATTCTTTACAATCTTGGCAACATTTTTTATCGATTACCATTTTGGTTTTTCATCGGGGCATTCTTTTTACATTGAAATGAGCTCTTATGTGAGGCCATTATTTACTAAATGACCTCTGATATTTCCAAAGTAAGTTCTACCAACTCCTAGTATATTGAGATATGCTTTTTGACAAAGGATTGTGTTATGATTTCAGCGATAAAAGGTCTTTTTATTGACACGAGTTTTCTTTTTAAGGCGTTTTCTAGCACTTATTTTTCCACCATCCATTGCTGTTAGCTGAACCATTAAGAAGATATCATGTTCTGATTTAGTAAGAGCTTGAAAAGCTCTGCAAATCCTGCAAATTAATTCTTTGGAATCATTTCTGAGCAATCACAACCTGCTTCAATTGCCTTTTCATCATATTTATTGTATCCCATTTTTATTCAATTTGTAGGTTTTGTAACAATAGGCAGGCACATTAAAAATTTTTATTTGCTTGCTTTTTTTTTTGATGATTGCGTTGGCAAAAAGAAGGCATACTTTGTGATATAAGATAATTCAATGTTTTAAACATTTAGTAAAAATGAAATTCTTTTTTCAAATAAAAGTTTTCTAATCTAAAATTCTTTATGCATATATTAATCTAGGGTGACCAGGGTTTTCATAGTTATCACCAAATGCTGATATATACTGTTGTATAAGAAGTTTCTCATTCATGCGAAGTGTTTTGATTTCACCTAACATTCATCATATATTGACATATTTGGAATCGTATCTAACACGATATTTACATTTTGCTGAAATTTCATCCTTTTTGCTAATGGCCCTTTAATATCTGGTCTTGAATAAGCATTTTTCGCTCGAAACCTCAGGAGGACTCACTCATAAATTGGAAAATGAATGCTATCTCTAACTTGATAATTAGTATTTAATCTAACGCTGAACTAATTCATAATACGGTTTAAACGATCTGCCATTTTTTTTATAAAAATTCCCGAACTCTCCCTTCCATTTAGGTAATGGTTAACAAGGACTATATCATTGCAACGTGTATGGCGTTTACCGACTTTCTTTTTTCGCATTTTCATGTCATAGTACTTATCTCCAAGAAAAAGTTTAAGAGTATATTAGTTTTCCCGGTGTTTGATCTGCCATTCATCATCAACCTTTGTAAAAAACCCACGATTCGTGATTTAAAATTCCACGTTTTCTCCAGAAAAGATGGACTTTGACACTGTTACAAATTCGTGTAAATTTCAATTAACAGATTATTATTATTTTTTATAGGGCAAAGTAGAAGGGCCACGCTGAACAATCGGGTCATCGATATGGCATATAATAATATACTAATTAACTATGTCTGCGATTTTTTTTTAAAAAAGAGGGAAATCATAGGGGGCGAGACTAATAATTATCAAATACAAATTATCTAATGATTGGGTCTCTATTAATATTGTAATAACGAAATGTGCAAGGTAATGTTTGAAGGGAAAAACTTCTAAAGTGTCTGACGAAATATAAAATGGCCCGGTTTTCATTTCTTATGCGTTCGTCTATTTAAGGAGAAGCTTTTTCAGTGATTGATTGCTCTTTCATCATTCCTGTCGATGTTTTCCAGATTGCCAAATCCTACTAGTACGCCTATATCATTACGGAAAAAGCCTCGCACTAGAGAATTATCGAATTCTTTGCACTATCAACTTCTAATCTGGCAGTAGAAGTTTGTATTCTACTATGTTGAAAATTCTCTTGAAGACTTTAGAATATCTCTAGCTCTTTTTAAATTTAATAAGTTCCGTATCCAATTTTTCGAGTAGCCATATTGGCGGCTGTAAGAAAATGGTTAGAGCCTTGGGTCCATAAGCATTGGACATAAATCAACTGGTAAAATAATGTTGGTCATCCACGTAATGACCTTGACTCTCCGATAGTTTCTTCTTCTTTGACTAAGGAGAAGATTGGCATGTTCCTCGTTCTTTAACATCTTAGGAAACACCAATGTTGTGACCCTAAACTTTTTTTGATTCCCTAAACATTGTCTTATTTTTATTATATTGTATGTTTAAATATTAAAGGTGGCTATGTGATATAGGAATTACTACAACTGGAAATTAATTTTAAAGGTAAATTCTTTACATTAAAATTTGGTTTTATTATTTATTATTTTAAAAAGCTCCATGTAAGCCAGTTCGCAAGAAGCTTAATAATTTCTAACTTTTTTTTGCCTTTTATAAATACCCTAATAAAAAAAGAAAATAAATTGCATTGCAAAATCATATAGAAAAACGGTATGCTTGAAAAATAATAAATTAATGTTATCCATAAAATATTAAAATTATAATGAACTAATTATTAAATAAAAAAATCATATTTATTTACAAATTATAATTAACAGAAGAAAAATTAAAATTAATACTAAGTGAAAATTGTTCTTTTTCCTAATTCGAATTTATCTATAATTTTATTATTAATATCATAAACTACCCAAATCAATTTATCAGACCAAATTTCAATCAACACATAATGGTAAATTTTTCTAACAATTGAATAAATTTTCCAATCTTCAACTCTCTCAAAATCCAGTTTACCACCTGCACCACCAATTATGGTGTAAACAGTACCATCAAATTGACCACGTTGATAATTATGCTGATGTCCACTTATCACCAAATCAACATCATATTTTTGAAATAGAGGCACATACCTCTTCCTAACAAAATCACCCCAATATTTTTCTGATTTCTCATTCCAGGATTTTGGATCCCAAAATTCAACAAAGGGTGGTATGTGTACCACCACAACACGAAACTTGGCCAATTTTGATTCGATTGATGATAACTCTTTTATCAACCATTTATCCTGTGACTCTTCATCAATATTACTATCCAATACTATCCAGCGTGTATTTGCTATAGTGAATGAATACCATAATTTATTTGTTGTGTAATAGTAATCTAACAATGGATTAAAGTCATGATTACCATGAGCAAAAATCATTGGTGATTTTTGGATTAATTTATAATTGATCAATGGATCAAAAAAATCAGTTTGCCATTGCTGTAAACTATCAAAATTTTGTACAGAATCACCAACATGTAATATAAAATTGGGCTGATTGTGCAGTATTGATGCTGATTTAACAATTTGATTAAATGTTTTTAAATTAAATTGATTATCAGCAAATCCCAATATTCTTATAGGATATATTGATGACAGTGAAGATGATGGTGTGGAAGATGATGATGTGTTGAAAAGTGACGAAGATGGTGGTGATAAATTAGGAAATATAGTAAATGTGTTTGATGCAATAACAATTGGTTCATAATTGGTATTGTTTGTGCAATTTCCATTTGATTGATAAATTATTTCGTATTCATATTTACCAATGTTCTTAAATGGTCCAATTAATGACTTATATAAATAATGTGAACCATCTATTTCTAAATGTGTTAAAATACTAGACATATTTAAAAAAATTCTACCATCGTTATTAATTTCATCACTATCATTATCATTTTTATAATTAGTATCAATATCATTAATACCATTTATATCATTATCATTAATATTACCTTTAATTTCATCATTAATATTATCATTGTTATTACCATCAATATTATTATTGTTATCATCATCATCATTATAAATCCTATTACTAACATTATTACTAGTGTCACTATTGTTATTGATTACTTGATACCATTTGACTTGTGAATTACAGAATGGACAATTTGTCTCCCAAATTACTAGGATATTTTCTGAGTTGACAATATATAGAATTGGATCCTTGCGTAGTGAACAAGGTAGTAATTCATTGTTGTATAAATAATTTTTCAATTTATACTTTAATATTAAAGAGTATAAACTAATAACTGGCAGAATGAAAAAATAAAATATCGAACAGACAACTAATGATATAAACAATACAAGAAATAATTGTGATTTTTTGAATTTCTTTAGATTACGTATAAATGTTAAATGAACTAGTCTTCTTGGAATGTGCAAAAGTTTTGTTATAAAATTGGGTGATGTTGTTGATGTTGACGTTGACGTTGACGTAGACGTTGATGTTGAATTACCAATGCTACTATCAAAATATAATAAATCTAATGGGTGATTTTTATGATTGCTTGATGATGTTGAATAAGAATTTTTAGAAAAATTATTGCTATTATTATTATCACTCTTATTGCTATTATTATTATCACTCTTATTGCTATTACTATCACTGCTATTATTATGATTATTATGATTATTCTTATTACTGTTATTGTTATTATTGTGTAATGCCACCATTTTACTTTTTTTTTGAGTTTTAATATAACTTGGGAATATTTTTAATTAAATTAATTTGTAGATCTAAAAACCACTTTAATCGTGAAACTCGTGAAACATGTGAAACACGTGATTTCAATTGAAAATGGTTTTATCAATAACTAAAGGCGCTGACATATATTAGCTAATATTGTTTTAATAGAAGCACTTACCCCACCCCATTTTGATCACGTGTGCGACAATCATTTGCCTTTTAGGTATCAACAAAACACAAGCGAAAAAAAAGAATTAATTTTATTAATAAATCAAACATTTTAAAAGCAACATTGGAGTAAAAAAAATTTCCTTTATAATATATTATGATCTCTTGAAATTCCTAGGTATGATTTGCATTGACTATTTCTTGACAAAACAACCTATTTGGTTCTGAGTGTAATAACTTTACTTGTTTGAAAATTACAAAACAATGCATCCCACTAAAGGAAAATCTAAAAAACAAAACTTGAGTATTTTTGATGATTTCTCTCTTCTCAATCACAACCAAAGTGACCTCTCCTCGACAAAATATATTTAAGGAATGTATATCAGATAAATAATGATCAATTATAGCATTTATGCATATGAGAATGTGAGAATTTTATAAATATAAATTGCCACATCATTCTGTAACATAAAAATTGTAATACAACTTTTTGTGTAGATTATTCTCAAATTAAAACACTTGCATTCAAAATTATAAAATGCAATCTTTCACTAAAGCTATAATGATCACGTTATTTGAGATTATGTGTGACCTAAGATTCATCCTCTTTGATCATGATAATCACTTATTATTTGGTGATTTATTAAATAAATATGAGTAAGCAAGTACATTATCAAATTTTATTAATAATATATTTTGAAAAAATAAATAAATAAATAGACCATATAAAGTTCTTGTAGCAACTGAAGCATAAAAATTTCTTTTAATACAATGATTACAAAAATAGAAGATAATCAAACATTTATCATTTATGATGATGATGTTGTTGATTGTATTGATAATAGAGATTTTGACAACAAGTGATTTTCATGATAAAATATTTAAAGGTAATTTACAATAAACAATTATAATTTCTCAACATTTAATGCTAACTTGTTTATGCTAATTTAGTACCTTCTGATGGAAACCTTCAAAAAATTATGGTCAACAAAATCATATATAAGATGTGAGAAATCAATCAATGAAAAAAGTTTGTCTCATCAAGTTATAGTACAAATTATGAAATTTATTTTTTATGATATTAATGATGTATTTTTTCCTTCATTTAGGGATGGCAAGGTTGGAAATAGACTGGGTCCATTGAAACCAACAAGTTTTGGTCGGGTCCATTGCCATTAATGAAATACTAAATATAGTTAAAAGGTTACATTAATGGATCTAATGGACCATTAATGGACCAGTATCATGGCCAACCCTGAAGGATGGCAGTCAACCTGAAGAAAATTCTAGAAGCTAATTTCATTATGAATTTTTCTTTTTGAGATAAGCTATGGGCCTTGGAAAACTATATCTAAACACCAAAAACATGTTGAGCATGGTAAGGCTAGCTAGGTTTTTAAAAGATGCATATAAGCATATATTTTATTTTTTAAAAAAGAAGAATTATGATTTTCATTGTGTAACCTTTTAACTTCTTTTTTTTTAATTATTAATTAAAATAAATAAATATTTTTACAACACGTTATTATATTGC